>JAVJIF010003191.1:0-278364 GCA_038442645.1 Agave tequilana
TTAACCTCCCCAAGTCCTCCTCGAAGTGAGAGAGGATATAGTTGGTCAAGTCCGCCCACCATGTCTTAGGAGGATGAACCCAACCGGGGGCTCTGAAGTCAGTGGCAGGGTAGTTCCCGTTAACTGCGTAGAACTGGGTGCCAAAGGTCTGCGCCACAGTCGGGTTCTCTCCCACTGGAAGTTCCCGCGATACCTTCCCAGGGTATAGGCCCATTATGCTGTGGGAGGGCCCGCCCTTGAATAGCCAGATTGAGACGTCAATCTCCCGACAAGGACGGACTCGACATTTCGGCTCACGCCCCACGCCATCTTCCGAGCCTGAGTCACATTCACGAAAGAAGACAAAGGAAAGTGCCGCTTAGTGGACGGAAGGTAAAACTTCTCGCCATCCAATGAAAGATCCATTGTCCTTCGCCTGCCTGCAACTGGCGATCGGGATCGGGTGCGGCATCCCCGAACATAAAGTCGGGCTTTCTGTAAGTCCGACGGTCAACATCCTCAAGAGGAGCCGTGGTCAAGATACTCCGTGTGGTCTGCGGATGACCGCCTTGGATGAGTGTATCCCGGACGAGGGAGCTCCGCTCACTGAACAAAGAAGCCTGTCCATGGAATTGCAGGCTGATGTTACCATCTGCTCGACTGGTTAGCCCGAACAGACTGTTCAGGAGACCGGAAGTGTAATGCACTGCAAAGACAGAAATGAACTATGATTAGTTCAACAATCAAGTGGATACGAAGGCATAAAAAATCCACTAAGGCATAGCCTCGCTCAGCGAGCAAGGCCAGCAAGGCGATAGCTTCGATGAAGCTTGATCTCGCGGATAAAACTGCATTTTTGCAGAGAACGTCCAAAATACCAACTTCGCTTAAGCAGGAAGTGGTATAGCCCTAAGGGCTGACGTCACCAAGAGGGCATCATGGTCAAAAGTCACCCTTCATGGCCATGACTGAAGGAACAGACCTATATCCTGTTCCTCAACAGGATGGAGACTGCCCGAGTAATGGCTTCGTACGGAAGCCTAAAGAAGAACTGTTCGGTTCTTAATTCCCTTGTGCAAGGAAAATAGAGAGGTTCAAGGAAACGAGTTCCCTAATGAGGACAGATCATATTCGATCGTCCTAATAGCCATATGTCGGCTCCAAAGCAGAGAGACCACGGTCTCTAATCAGATAGGAAAATCCCTTACCGGTGACTGGTCGCTCGATGACCGGAGGAAGAGGGCCCTCCGCTGCAGAAGTCGCCACTTCTTTTCCCGCTCGTCTTTTGGGCGCCATTAAAGAGTTGCAAGAGTTCTCAAGGTTCTTTGAACGAAGAAGGAAGAGGAAGAGGGAAAATCAAGAAATCTCTCTGAAAAAGGAGATCTTTTCCTGCTCAGCCCGATCGGGCTTTTATAGGCCAATCAGCGCCTGAAACGAGGCCTCGAAAAGGGCGTATGTCGCCGTTTCGAATTAATTCGAAACGCCGCCCGAAGCGCCTTCCCGAGAAGCGCTGGTTCAACTCCACTAAGGGTTAACTTCGCACTGGAGCAAAGTGCGGACTTCGCACAATCCTTTAAGGACTTCGCCGAGAGGCTTACCTTAGCCCTCTAAAAAGGCGCTGACATGCCAGTCTCGCGAAGATCACTCAAAGAAAGGACTATGTCCTTAACTCCGCATACAGTTTAGCCCCGCTATGGCCAAACTCTCAATGAAAGCAAGCAAAAATCAGATGAACTTTCATTGATTTAAAAGGAAGGGTACATTGATATTACATCAAAGTTGTGTTTCATACAATACACCCAGTTGCTTAACAAGGTCATCCGCGCAAAAGGCATACAAGTGGTTTTATCCGCTTCTAAGACAAACCGACTGGACAAAGAAGGCCTTCCTCCTGCACAGGGCTGTAATCAGTGGTGCCGCAAGGACACGGTCATTATTCTCCACAAAAATGGCAGATCTTGCCAGGCCATTTTTGTTGAAGCCTGGCAATAAAAACCTATCGCCGCCAACATGATAGATCACGTATAATGGGAATCGGCAGTGATACCAGTGATCTAACGGGTGTGAGGCCCGTTTTCCCGAAGTGGATCGCCCCCAAAGGCCACCAAAGTTGAAAGTCGGCAATGATGCCGGCGATCCCACAGGCGACGCCCACTATCTTGAAGCGGATCATCTCCGGTAAAAGCGGCAGCCAGCCTTACCTCAGAACGAATCACCTCGGATAAAAGGCTGCCAACAGCCTCTGGGACACGCACCTGTCGCCCCAAGTTGTTCCTCCTGCTTAAAAGTAAAGCTTCAACCGGGAAGCATAAGGCAATTTTTCGGTCTCTTTCATCAAGATATAAGATCAGCAAGCATAGCCCACTGCAAGGCAAATCAGAACAGGTTAGCAGTTAAGCACAGAAAAAAACTGCAAATCAGAATCTTTTGGGTCAAAGCAATCCAATTTCAGTAAGAGCAGAGGACAAGCCTCGCCTGCACAGCACTAATGGGCTGGCTCAGCAAACGCCAAGTCCAAGCCTCGCCTATATGGCTAGCCAGACTGACCCTGTGGGATACAGTCATAGCTCCGCCTATATGGCAAGACTGGCTCAACTATTGAAGAGACCAAGTCCCAAGTTCTGCCTGTGCAGCGGACTTAATGTGCAGTGATCTTCCTTTGATCAAGTCAAAAGTGGTAGCTTCACTGGGAAGCTATGCCAAAATCCTTCTCTGCAGATCAGTTAAATAGAGAACAAGGGAAGCTAATCCCCGAAGCAGCTGCTAAAGCTGAATTAAGGGAGATGAATTCCCTAAAATCGGTGAAGTCGTTGAATGATCAAGACTTACCGGTCCTTGGCCGGATGATGACCAGAGTGGGCATTCCCACTAGTTCAGAGATCTGAATATCTCTTTCTAAACCAAGAGAAGAGAAGAGAGGCAAAGCACTTCTCTTCAGAGGACCTCAAGTGTCCTATTTATAGGCCCATGGCCTGAGCACTCCCACCTCAAGCGTGGAAACACGAGCGCATTTAAGGCATTTACTGCGCCTTGAGAACAGGGACGGTTTTCCCTTGGAACCGTGCGAAGGAGAGAAACGTCTCCCTCATAAAGGCATTTATTGCGCCTTGAAGAAAGGGAATATCCTCCCTCGGAAACGTGCAAATCGGAGAAAATCTTCCCCGGTCAGCGCAAGAGAAGGAAAAAAAATCTTCCTTGAAAATCGACCCATGGCAGTTGGCCTCGGGAAAGCGACAGATGTTCCAGAGCGAACCTATCTAGCCGCGAAGCTACCAGACGCGAGTCTACATGATTCCTCGGCGAATCTACATCCCAAAGCAGGATTCAAAGCGAAGCTGAACTCAACCATTATGGCGACGTTCATTCACCACCTATCAAAGCAGTTCAAAGTGTTTCGAAGTCTGAGCCATTGCAGACTTTCGAAAACTTTGAAGGGGGTCTTGTTGACACTTAAAAAAGACAAGATTCTTATTGGTTCGAACAATGTCTAAACTTGTTGACATTTACAAAAGACAAGTGACAGACAAGCTGAAGACCAGTTTTCACCCATCTCCAAGGGACAAGGAAGCAACTTGGACTCCACTGATCCAGCAAGCAGACAGTGAACCCGGATTGTTTCTAAATAGACCTCAGCAGGTCTAAGGTGCTAGCACTTAGCATTACATGAGCCCAAAGGGATAGCCTCGCTTGAGAGGCTAACATCACCCAACTTCGCCTTGAAGTCATCCAAAGCCTCGCCAGGAAGCTAACTTGCAACTTCACCACAGAGGACTTCCAGCTCCGCCAAAGGATTTCTTTCGGACTTCGCCAGAAGCTGCCTCTAGCTCTGCTACGAGCTCAATGCGGGCAGCGCCGCCATTGGTCTGCTATGGTCAACCTTTGACCAATCAAATCTCCAGATGAGATCGGATCCAATTAGATCAAATCCAATTAAGATCGAATCAGAGATCAAATTTGGCAGTTGATTGCCACAATCTCTTAACTCTTCTAAAAACGAGTAAGAAATCAGGGGAAATCCTCCAACGATATAGAAAGGATCAAAACAGATCGAGAAGGTCCACCGACCTGCCAATTCTAGCTTCGCAGAAGCTGATCCTAGCCTCGCAGCAAGGCTACTTTCCAAATTTAAACAGATTCGGTTCAATCTGTTTCTATATCTTCAAAGGGGATGATTATACCCTTGCTCTCCCTATAAATAGCCGCCAGAGGTACAAGGGGAGGAGATCGATCGATCAATCGAAAGAGGACGGGAAAAAGAGAGAAGACTCCACAAGCAGAGACTTCTTCACAAAGCACCGTGCGCTCTCGAATTTAGAGACCTTTTAGAGAATTGCTTTCTCTAATCAGGGTGTTGATACCCTAACATCGTCCTTCTTCTCAAGGAATCTCCGGAACCAGGCGAGAAGGAATTCCTTATTGAAGGCGATTTTGAGAAGCAGCAAGAGGGTTCTACCAACTTCTGTTCTCTGATTCCCCGAGCCAGGCGAGAAGGGAATCTCATCGCTCGCATCGTCAAAGGGACAAAGTGGTCGCGCGCTGACCAGACTCCTATCGGCACACTTCTCCAGAATCTCAGAGGAGATCTACTTGTAATCTTTTTAAGAATACTTGTAATTTAGCTCCTCAAACTCTTTTTATTGTAAGTTTCCCCCTTTGCAAACATAATGGAAAACAGGCTTCCCTCAGCGATTCAGAGATAGAAAAGCTTGCTTGCACGGCACAAGCCGACACGCCTCAACAAACGGGCACTCGATCCGGAAAATCATACTTGAGGCAGTATGAAAAGTCTACTGACGAGACACAACAGCAAACGATGTCAGTACAAGTACCAGCATCCACTCCAATCCCAACCAAGGGAAAAGAGAGACTTAAGGAGGTACGATTCGACCACGTGTTGAAGAAACCACCAGGTCAAGGGTTGATACGCCCTTTCGATTTGACATATTAGCTCAGCTGGCCAATATCCCAGCTCGTATCACTATACACGAGCTCCTTTGCCTCTCGAAAGAAACAAGAGAAGCACTCAGGGAGGCGCTAGCCAATTCAGAATCCTTTCTGACATGCATGCCTGAGATCCCTAACAACGACGTTCAGTCTCCTTGCCCAGAATGTCATCATACACAGTCCAAGGTGCCTGCTATTACATTCACGGCGGAAGATATGCTTCTCAAAGACAACAAGCACGATCGACCTCTGTACTACACCGGATATATCGGTTCAACGTGCATTGAAAGAATACAAGTCGATCTGGGGTCCGCACTCAGCATCATCCCCAAAAGACTTCTCTACTTCCTCAGCATATCGCTATACAGGTTGTCCGCAACCACTACTACAATATATGGTTTCAACGCTGGGAGCAGTCACCCACTTGGGAAAATCCGACTCCGTTGCAGAATCGGGAGCCTGAAGTCAGAAGTGACATGCTATGTCATTGACGCTGGCACGTCATATAACCTGCTGCTAGGACGACCATGGATCCACGCAAACTGGATCGTTCCCTCCACTCTGCACCAATGCTTCAAATATGTTGAAGATGACTCGACAGTACGAACTGTCTTTGCTGAGAGCCATTCAAAGGGGTGGAAAACTACTTCACTAACGCTCTCCTGTATCAAGAGGCCGGTGGAGCACTCAAAGAACCGTTGCCGGACGATGATGAAAGCGGCAACGAGGCGGATTCAGAATCCGAAGCAGGCATGCCAGCCATTCTGATTGGTGAACCAATTATAGCATGTCTCAATAATCCCCTATGTAATACTCCTTCAGAGGATGAAGGTGAATGGGTAATTAATGATAATATTTCTTTTGATTATCCCGCGAATGTTGGGCTATTTGAATCCATACGGATAGCTCCTTATACATGCCTTTACATAAGCCAAGTGCATCCAGCACACCCATGGAATCCGCAGAAGGAGCCGTCTTGGTAATCCCGCCATCCAAAGAAGGTCAGTTACCGATAATCTTCGGTAAAACACAACCACGGGGACCCACGGTCGCAGATTCAAGTTCAGACTCAGACACTCCACAATTCTTTTATTACGCGCAGTCAGCGCGCCATATTATGAAGAAAATGGGATACGACTTGAAGCATGGAGCAGGCCTGAATTTCATAAAAGGAAGGTGCGGTTTGATGCGGAACTTTGTGCCTAAAGGGAAGCCTGCAAATTACTATGATAGTACACGCAGGGGGTTAGGGTATGTTACACCCACATCATCAGCAACGGTTCAAGCCAAGGACGATGGATCAGTTCCATCACATTCAGCCTCATCCTCCGAGTGGGATTCAGATGTCAGTATAGGAGGAATGTTCGAAAAGCTCACTGCTAATATGACCTCAAGCAGTCAATTGGAGCCCGCAGAAGCCACTGACGAGGAACCATGGGCCCAGCAATTAGATCTTCAATGGGAAAAGCGATTCGAATCGCGCGAACCACCTACCAAAGACAAGGTGATGCAGGTCAACTTGGGTAATCAAGACCACCCTAAGCCCATCTTTATAAGTGAAAGCCTATCACTTACAGAAAGGGAAGAATTGATAATGCTCATAAAAGAGTATATAGATGTCTTCGCATGGAGCTACGAAGATATGCCCGGACTTGATCCGCAGGTCGCTATGCACCGTCTAAACATCAAGCCTGACGTCAAGCCAGTCAAGCAGCAACAACGTCGGTTTCGCCCGAACATTATGGAAGCTATTGAAGCCGAAGTTCACAAGCTCATTGCATGTGGCTTCATCCGGGAGGAACAACATCCAGATTGGGTAGCTAACATCGTCCCCGTCCTCAAGAAGAACGGGAAAATACGGATATGCATCGACTACCGTGATCTCAATACGGCCTGTCCCAAAGACGAGTTCCCACTGCCCATCACCGACGTCATGATTGATAATACATGCGGGTTCGAAAGGATGTCTTTCATGGATGGCTTTTCAGGGTACAACCAGATTAAGATGTATCCCGATGACGAGAAGCATACTTCGTTCCGAACACCGTTGGGGGTATACTGTTACACTGTAATGCCCTTCGGATTGAAGAACGCCGGAGCAACCTATCAGCGGGCAATGAGTACAATCTTCCGCGATCATCTTCGAAAAACGGTGGAGTGCTATGTCGACGACATTGCCGTCAAAAGCCGCAACAAGAATGAACATCTTCGCGACCTGAGAACGATGTTCGACATAATGCGGGCTCATCAACTGAAAATGAACCCGACAAAATCCTTCTTGGGAGTCTCAAGCGGCAAGTTCCTTGGGTTTATTGTCACATCAAAAGGGATTCATCTTGACCCAGACAAGGTCAAAGCCATCCAGAGCATGCATCCACCGAGGAACCTTAAAGAGCTCAGAGACTTGCAAGGTAGACTGGCTTATATTAGAAGATTCATCGCAAATCTCTCAGGTCGCTGTCAACCGTTCACCCGACTTATGAAAAAGGGTGCTTCCTTCCTATGGGATCAAGCTTGCCAGGAAGCTTATGAAGACATCAAGAAGTACCTCACAAAGCCTCCAGTCTTAGTGGCCCCTACATCAGGGAAACCATTCTTACTTTATGTAAAAGCTATGGACTACTCCCTCGGTGCCCTCCTCACTCAGAAGGACGACAATGGCCACGAGCGGGCCATTTATTATCTGAGCAGAACTCTCATAGGAGCGGAATCTCGCTACAACCCTATCGAGAAAGAGTGTTTAGCTCTCGTCTTCGCTGTTCAGAAGACACGACATTATTTGGTCGGCCAGACCATACATGTCATCTCCAGAGTAAACCCATTGAGTCTTCTTATGACGAAGTCAGGATCATTGAATTCAAGATTGACTAAGTGGGCACTTTTATTGTCTCAATACGACACGATTTTCACACCTCAGAAGGCGGTTAAAGGCCAGGCCCTTGCAGAGTTCTTGGCTGCTCATCCAGTTTCCGAGCATTCAAAACTTCACGAAGATATCCCTGATGAAGTCTTCGAGTCTTATGCAACCTCAGAAGAGGAAGCGTGGCAGATGTTCTTCGATGGAGCATCGCGAATGGGCCCTAAAGGCAAGATTATTGCCGGAGTGGGGGTTGTGTTTATCTCCCCGCAGAACCATGTTCTTCCCAGAGCATTTTCTTTGACAGAATCATGCTCCAACAATGTAGCAGAATAATGCTCTGCTCATCGGTCTCCAGCTTGCCCATGGAATGGGGGTACGCTACCTCGAAGCCTATGGCGATTCAAAACTGATCATCAATCAGGTTAAAGGCGAATACGAGGTCCGCCACGAAGACTTGGTACCTTATTACCACACAGCCATTGAATTGGCTAATCTATTTGAAGGCTTCTACATCGGGCACGTGTCTCGATCTCAAAAAACCAAGGCGGACGCTCTTGCTGCATTAGCAACAACACTAACCTTACCAGCCGACACTGAGATCACTATCACCTCAGTCGTAACTCGACATCTTGTATGCTCTAAGCATATGCTAAGAACTCGAGAAGTCTATAATGTCTCCACGGATCTTGAACCAAGAGACTGGCGCTTTCCTCTCATCAACTATGCTTTGCACGGTCTGCTTCCAGATGATCCTAAAGAAGCGGCATCTATCAGACGAAGGTCTCTCCGTTTCTACTACGATTCAACTCTAAAGACACTTTACCGTCGTTCATATGACGGTCTCCTCCTCCGTTGCCTTTCTCATTCAGAGGCACATGAAGCGCTCCAAGAAGTGCACGACAGCACTTGTGGAGCTCATCAGCCAGGTCCAAAACTTAAGGACAGGTTGCACAGACTTGGATATTATTGGCCAACTATGATAGCCGATGCCATCCAATATGCACGAAGGTGTAAAGCGTGTCAAATCCATGCAGATTTCATACACCAGCCTTCAGAGTTGCTCCACCCGACTGTTGCTTCATGGCCATTTGAAGCATGGGGAATAGATGTTGTAGGGCCAATCAGCCCCTCTTCGACAAAAGGTCACCGGTTCATCCTGACAATAACCGATTACTTCTCAAAGTGGGCGGAGGCTATACCATTAACTGAAGTCAAAACCTCTAATTTAGTTAATTTCATCAAGCACCATGTCATCCATCAATTTGGTGTCCCTAGGCGGATCATCCACGACAACGGTCCCCAATTCGTAAGCCAAGTATTCTATCGGTTCTGCGATAAATACTGAATTCAGAATGTGGCTTCAACTGCCTATAATCCCGCTGCTAATGGTTTAGCGGAAGCATTCAACAAAATGATCATCAAACTACTCAAAAAGTTCATCTCTCGAATAAGCGAGATTGGGACGAAAAGCTTGGTGAATGTCTTTGGGCCTACCGAACCACGGTTCGAACACCAACAGGCAATACGCCTTTTTCCCTGGTATATGGGTGCGAAGCAGTCATCCCGTTGGAAATCCAGATGCCATCATTGCGAGTCGCTCTGACCACTAAGATCACATTAGAGGACAATGATCGAGATTGCGCCTCCAAGAGCTCGAAGCCCTAGATGAGGAGCGACTACAAGCTCAGCAACACATCGAGTTGTATCAAGCTCGAATTTCAAAAGCCTTCAATAAGAAGGTCAAACAGAGGGTCTTTCAGAAAGGAGACCTGGTTTTAGTCGTCAGACGACCGATGATTATGACGCACAAAACCAAAGGCAAATTTCAGCCTAAATGGGAAGGACCGTTCGTAATAGAAAACAGTCTATTCAAACGGAGCATTCCGCCTCATGACTTCAGATGGCGACCTACTCATGATGCCAATCAATGGCAAGTTCTTAAAGAAGTATTATCCTTAATCAAGGATCCTTCTCGTGATCAAGTTAACACTACACCTCTGATTAAGATCTTCGTGTCCAAAGTACACACAAAGAGAGCCTTTCTCTTCCTCCAAGGGAGATCATACAACCAAAACCAGTAGGAACCTGGTTGTGCACTGGTTGTCCCTAAGACGAATCAAGGTTATGCAGACATTAACCAAATGATCCAATATCCTTAACTATTAAGGACAGAGGAAAATGTTGGCTTTTAAGTCCAACATAAGTCCTCGACAACTCATCATGCTGAGGGGAATAGCATGGCTAGCCCAATTCAAACGGTAGTTGGTAAAGGCATATCAAACCCGTTGACAGCTGGGGATTTGCTAAAAATCCTAAGGGACCAGTTCCCATTTGATTCCCTCTCCAAAATCACTTACCAATTCTCATCCATAGAATGGTAAGACCACATATACATTCCGCTGTTACGTCAACATCAAACCTATGACAGCAATTCCCTCATTTCTCCCTGTGAGAACGAGACCTCCAAAATCACTTACCAATTCTCATCCATAGAATGGTAAGACCATATATACATTCCGCTGTTACGTTAACATCAAACCTATGACAGCAATTCCCCCGTTTCTCCCTGTGAAAACGAGACCTCCAAAATCACTTACCAATTCTCGTCCATAGAATGGTAGGGCCCCCATACGCATCTCGCTGTTACGTTAACATTAAACCTATGACGGTGATTCCTCGTTTCTCCCCGTGAAAACGAGACCTTCTCCCAACTTCCATTACAACCTTGAGCCCTGTTGACATTTACAAAAGACAGGTCTCGATACTTATTGACATTTACAAAAGATAAGTATCACCAACCTTGAGCTTGGTGGTGTCTCAATCGGTTATGTCATTGTGACCTCTGAACCAGCAGACAGCCAAGTCTCAATTTTGAGCTTGTTGACATTTACAAAAGACAAGTCTCAACCCCGAGCCCTGTTGACATTTACAAAAGACAGGTCTCGATACTTATTGACATTTACAAAAGATAAGTATCACCAACTTTGAGCTTGGTGGCGTCTCAATCGGTTATGTCATTGCGGCCTCTGAACCAGCAGACAGCCAAGTCTCAATTTTGAGCTTGTTGACATTTACAAAAGACAAGTCTCAACCCCGAGCCCCGTTGACCGTGCAATAAAGACAAATTAGTGGACAAATCATAGTTTTGACCGTGCAATAAAGACACAATGGAGAACATTTGAATGGCATAATTAAATAGCTAATTAAGCTCTACCATTAACAAACACAAATTAAACTAATTGGTTGAGTGTGAGGATGAAAGTGATTGACAACCAATAAATTCATCATAACAATAAGCTTGATTGCTTCCCATGCTTTTTGATATTCAGAGTCATCAATGCTATTAAGCCTTTGTTAGGAGAGTCTTAGTGGAAATAAAGGAAACATTACTTCTTTGTAATATGAAGTTTTTTTTTTTTTTTTTTTTGCCCTTTTTGACATATAAACTTTTTTCCTGTGCAGTCTTTCTCGTCATAATTGAGTTTTTTAAGATAAAATATGTGAACCTCATTAGGATTTTTTTTTTTTTTTTTTTAAGGATGGAGACCACTCTGGAGACTCAGGGCCTATTTGCATATTGAGCCCATGGTCCTGGGCTAAAACAAGCCCCAAGATTAGATCCAATCTACTTAAGTTCAAAAGGCCCAACTTAATAGACAAGCCCAAGAATTCAGAGAAATCAAGATATTTCAACTCATAACAATTGGGACTTCATTAAATATTATTTCTGAGTTCTTTTATTTTCATGAAGAAAACAAAATTGATGAATAATCATCAGCAATTATAAACACAGGAGCAAGCATAGTCAGTTCCTGCAGCGTTGGCAATGCAAGCTCCAGTTCCCTTCCGCTGCTGAAAGCATGGGCCTTGCAGTCCAACAGATTGCAGTGGGTCTTGCCCAGAAACACTTGACATGTTGCTGCATCCACCTGGGCCTGGCCCATCATCTCATTACCTGCAAATTTATCAAAAAATATCATCATCATCATCATCATCATTCATTATTGGAAAACTAAACAAATGAAATAAAGTCATTAAACAAATTAATTCGAATCAATTTTATCAATTAGAACTCATCCATGATTCAAGATTGGACTCTGAGACATCAAATCTTTTGCAAGTGCAAAAGTACTTTCTCCTCTTGAGACTAGTAAAAAAAATGTTTGTTTGAATAAAGGTCAAAAAAGATTGATTTGACAACAGTATATTAGTTATTAATAAATGCGAGAACACTTTTTTTTCCTTTCCGTAAATAGTTTTAATACTGAAGTGAAAAATACAAGATATCTTACATGGTTACAAAATACTTTTTACACTTTTAAAATTAACTTTTATCTAAACAAACATCAAAGTGATAAAAAAGTGCTTCATTTTCACACTTTCAGTCTCACTTGCGGATCACCAAACACCCCAGAATGGAAAGGAAAGATAACGGTAGAGTTAAACATGGGCCCAATAAAGCCATTAAGATGTATTTGCAGGGGTCAGAAATTTCTCCAAAATTTAAATGAGTCCCAACTTATTAATCACATTATCACAGTCTACAAAGAAAAATAGTAAATAAGAGAAAAAACAATGAACATTCCTATGCAGATAAACCAACTTTTTTTTTCCTATGTCAACAAAGAAGGAAGAAAGGCTAGCATGATCATACATGAAGCAAAGATGAGAAGAACCAGCAGGAAGCAATGAACACAAGAAAGCTTAGACATCTTCTCTCTCAAGTCAACTAAATCTTTGCTTGTAATTTTTTTTGGGTGATGATTTTTTCTGTGTGTTACATCTTGTATTATAGTTACATGGTGCATGAATGTGTGTTACATCTTGTATTTATAGTTACATGGTGCATGAATGCCAGCTGGACCAAATTTTTACTTCCCTTTAAGGAATGGAAAAATATGGAATGTCTTGATGTTCTTCCAATGATAAAGGAAAGTTTTTGAAAATAAACATTAGTGGGAAATTTGACCCCAATCTTAGGGTGTAGTTCCCAATTTGATTATTAATTTTAAGTTAGTCAATAACCCAAGATTTTATTTGCAAATTATTACTAATTTTTTTGGTTCATTATATATTGGCACTGACAACTCATATTCAACTTTTTAAAATTTTAAAATCACATTTTCAATTAATTACAACCCAAAATGCTGACATGTGCACAATCAGAATTTTATGTTTTTTGGAAATATGATGAAATAAGTAAGATTGCAGCCAAGCATTCATTCATTTCAAGTTATGAAATGAGTAGAGAATTACATAAAAGAAGAATTGCTTTGGTTGTAATCAAAAATTAATTTTTAGAAAGCAAACAAATAATTAACTAGCAGTCTAAAATGAAAAAATAAATTATGAAAAAAGGTGCTGAAGAAAATAAATTAAATCTAAAACAAATGAGAGAAGAGGCACTCAATTGAGCTATGTTTTAAACTGGATGGAATTTTCTTATTTTATAATAAAGTGACCCAACATTGTGGAAAGCTTCCTTTTATTTCTCTTGTTTATAGACCAAGAAAAATAAATTCATTTGTAGATACACAAATCTACTGAAAAGAATATTTTAATCTGAAACATGAGTACAAAATTGATTTTCTCATTGTTGTTGAATTCAGAAATTACATGAAACCGATCTTACTGGTTCACACCATGATGAGTGGCTAGAACCTATGATTCTAGTGGGTTGTCACTTGGACAAGTTAAACCTATGGTTTGCTTTCTAGGGATATGTACATAGCAAATTTACATTGTCATGTCCAAGTCATTTGTCACATAAAATGAATGGCAGGTTAATGATGGATCTGCACAGTAGACCGAATCTGCAAATGATTTTTCCTCTTGTAACATGTGCGTATGGCTCTCGCGGATGAAATGAACCAAATGAGTGTGGGTGTGATAACCTACCCGTGATCGAATGTTGTGTCTCGTTGGACTCACTCCGTGGATGAAACTAGGGGTGGCAATCTGGTCAAGTCAAAATATGCCCTTACTTGAACTAGCCCGAATAACAATCAGATCAAAGGCCTTGATTCATATCCGATTCGGCTGATGATTACCCGCCGGATCAGGAGTACTTGATTGGTTTAATCAAAAAAGAAAATATCGTGAATGTATAATAGATTTTAAAGCTTTTTTGAAACTATAGTTTACAATTCTCCACTATAATGGTCAAATTCTGATCAACACCAGGACCAAGACATGTGTCCCTTATCATCAAAATCTCCCGAAGACACCAATAAGGAAAGCCATTTAAGTAACTCTCTGAAGAGCAGCATCCAGAATATTCCCAAGACCATTTTCTCCTCCCGAGAAATTAATCGTCCCAAGGATATTCATCCTCCTGAGACTGATCCTTCTGTCTTGAGTAAAACAACCTCTGTAACCAACTCCATAGGCTCCCTTCTACATTTGTGAAGTCTGTTACGTCGCTAGATCATCCCATATTTCACACATGGTCCACGACTCCTACTTTAACACAAGCAGTTACAGAAAGCAATCGATATTGCTCTCACAAGTAAGGGCAGAATCTCCACCGTTACAGAAGAATCGCAACGTGTGGATCATGCGATTATTGAATCCCGCATGATTCATTGTCAAGAAGAACCCCCGGATATATAAGATAATAGAAGATACAATACAAAGGCAGGCCGAAAAACAACAGAAATAGTCGAGAGAAAAATAGTTATCATCCAACTATTTTTGCTAAAGAAACAAAGTATTAGCTCTGTTGAATCCCTGTAATCCTTTGAAAATAGTAAATTCTCTCTCTCCCCTCCCAAGGGTTTTTCTCAAATTGAGTTATCATGTAAAACCCGCGTCTTTATGGTTATTTTTTCTACTCTCTTAGATCCAAGTTACAATTTGAAGTGTAGATAAATTCCTTCTGAAATTTACCCATACATTTTTTATGCTTTTATTGAGAGCTGAGTCCTCACACTCAAGGTTTCTCCCCTTCAATCTTCCTCATATAGCCTCTTTTTGATCAGCGATAGCCCCACTCAAGAAAGTTACTAGTGGCGCAACTTCCAAGGGAAAGAACAAGGCGGCTGCAGAGGCACGACCTCCATGCGAATCAATAATTAACTGTTCGCAGACGACACTGCCTCCACCACTTCATAGGAGTCGTCTGTCAGCACTCAGCCTTCACAATAGCAAGAAGACCAGCTGTTCAGATGCTCCGAGAAATGAATGAGTGTTAGGATTATGACGTGAATACGTCGTGAAGGTTGATTAATGTCGGATCTGACAGTTACCTTTTTCTGGATCTGTTTTCAGTCTGAGTTGGATTCAATTTCAGTTATTCTGATTGATGGAGTTTGTTTAGGACCAGAAGAGTCTATGTACTATAAATAACCCCTTAGGGGTGGCCTTCAATGTATTATAAGAGAATCCAATGAATTTGTAATTCCAACAGGTGTAATGCATCTAGGTGAGAGATTTGTGAGAGAAGCTTAGCCACAAGGGCTCGCTGTTCTGGCGGTCATCAAAGGTTTGTAATCTTCTCAGTGTGAGGTGTAAGTAATTTTTATTGTACTCCCTCAAAATTTAATAAAGTTTTCTCCCTTCTCCCGTGGACGTACACACAATCTGTTTGATCGGTGGAACCACGATATATTGTTTGTTAGCTTGCTATCTACTTTGAAATATCTTATTCTTCTCTTCTTCAAATTGCCTTAGTAGATCCTATGGTTTTGTTTCCGCTGCGCCGCCCCAGTCTATCTAGTCGTGGGAGCGTCCTCCCCTGAAATCACAACAAGGAGCAGATGAAGGATCATCAACATAAGTCAGACCACGAGCGGAAGCAGATGATTCTCGACCGCGACAACGTCCTTCGCGAACAAGAAGAGTTGATGGTACTCAATCAACAGCTCCAGGCTCAAGTCACTACCCTTCAAAAAAATCCACATCGTAGAGGGTGACGCCGAGAAAAGCGGGGTTTGGCCTAGCCAGTCCCGAACCCGCCGGACCAAGCCCGAATCTGCCCGACAAAACTGTGCGGCTCGGTCCGGTTCGGGCCTCCTTCGGGGGAGGACTTGAGCATGACCAGGGGTCCCGGCCGGTCTGGGTTGGGCCAGACTCGGGCCGGCTCAATTTTTTATTAAAATTTTTGATAAAACTAATAAAGATGTTTGGGTTTCTCATTTTTTAAGTTCCCTCAATTTGACATTGTGATTTGGGCACTTAAGTTGGACGTTGGAGGTCATGGGTTTGAATACTGGTAAAAGCATAGTTTTTTTATTATTTTACAAAAAAGCTGGGGTGGGGGAGGGGTGGGTGGTGGGGGCAGTGGTCGTGGTGGTGGGCAATGAAGGTGCGGCGGAGGTGGGGGTGGTGGACCGCCAAAGGGATGAGGGCGGCGGAGGTGGGTGTTGGCCCAAAGGCCCATCACTCTAGTTTTGATGATGATCAACTCATGTAGTTATAGTACTAATGATCTTGTGTTTAATTAATGACAGATTCATGATTAAGATCTTAGTAGGTGTGGAGCTTCAACAAAGGATTTAAAGTCAAGTTTTGGAGCTATCACCGTTTGATTCAAGAGCTTGTGCATCAAGACCACATCAAGTACTCAAGAGGAGTCTAGCTCTATGGATCGTGTTTGGACCAAGTCAAGAAGATGAGAAGACTTCAAGTGAAGACTTCAAGAAGATCAAGACTTGTGTCTAGATTTGTTTTTATAAGATTTTGTTTTTAGTTAAAATATAAAGGATAAAATAGTTGGTGGATTACTCAAGTATTCCATACACACACACACACTCTCTTGATTTAGTTAGTTTTCATAAAAGAATTTTTACTTTAGAAAAATACCCATTTTTGGTTTTTGGTATTCTAAGTTTACATGTTTTTAACCAAAATCGTATCTAGAGCTTAATGTCAAAAACATAGATATTTCATTATGTTTGTGTAGTGGATCATATCCACACACATTATGCTTTAAAAGAGTTTAAATATCTTATTTTGTATTTGGTGAAGTTTTAGAAAAACAAGTTTTGGAAAAATCAAGTTTTGGAAAATACAGCTTTTCATTTGAGCCAATTTTTTCAACTTACAAAAATAGTCCAAATCTTTTGTAACATGCCTTGATTTTGTGCAAGTATGTTTGTTTATCAAAGTATATTGGTAAAACTATTTTTGTAGATTTTTCGTGAATTTATGGGATTTTATTACAATCAAAAAGATCAAGTTTTAAATCCCCTAAACTGTGCTGTCTGGCTTCAGCCGGTCGACCGACCGGTCGACCGCACTCTGAAGTCGGTCGACCGGGCGGTCGATCGACGTGCACGCCAGTTCTGGCAGGAGGGCCGGTCGACCGACCCGGTCGACCATCCAGAGAGCTCTGCTCTCTGGAAAGGCCCCGGTCGACCGACCGGTTAACCGGATAGAGAGCAGTGCTATCTGTATCCTAGCCACGGTCGACCGGCCGGTCGACCGTTGGCTCAACGGTCTGAAAAATGACCATTGACCGGTCGACCGGACGGTCGACCGATAGGCCATCTGGATCCCAACAGCTAGTTTTTCTAACCCTATAAATTTGGGCGTTTGGGTGCTGTTTTCTTTAAGATTTTTTTAGTGGGTTTTGAGCTAGTTTTTCCTACTTCATTAAGAGAGTTTTCTTCACTAAATTGAGAGCTAATACTTCCAATCAAAAGGGGAGTTTCGTCAAGAGTGTTTAAAGAGATTTTCTTGAGTTTTCCTCCACCATTTCCATCCTTATTTTCTCACACAACACTTGAGCCATCATTGCTATATCTACCTATAGGGATTTGTTGTGAGAGGATTTTAGGTGATCAAGAGTTGTGATCACCAAAGTTCTACTTTGTACTTTGAGGAGGCGGACGTGTGTGTTCGCATTGTTTCGGGTCCTAGTGGGGACTCGGTGTTTCGGGTTCTAGTGGGAACTCGGTGTTTGAGGTGCGGCCTCGGTGAGCCGGTGGGCTTGCGGTGTGTACGGACTAGGGAGTCCGAGAGCTTGTAGGTGTTGCGGCACCGAGTGATCCGGTAGGATCAGTTTTAGTGGAAATCCTTCGTGTGTTGAAGGTGGGAATGTAGAGCAAGTGTGCTCGAACCTCGAAACAAATCCCTCGTGTTTGCGATTGCTCTCTCTCTGTCTCTTGTTTATATCTTGCATACTTATCTTGTCTTTATCTTTATATGCATGATATATATTTGTGCTTAATTGTTATATTGCTTGGGATTGTTTGCTAATACTAGTTTTCAACCAAGAGAGTCAACGCGGCACCTCAACTCTTATTTAGAGGAATTTTGAGGAGTTAGTCTAAAGCCCTTCACGGAGAATTCGGCTACACTCTTGTGTTAAACTTGGTATTTAGTATAAGAAGTTTTGTTTAGGTCATAATAGTTTTTAATTCCGCATTTAGTGACCATTAGATTAGCCATCACCTATTCACCCCCCTCTAGGTGATTTACAATTGGTATCAGAGCCAAGTGCTCTTGATTTGGGTCTTACAACCTAGAGTTAAAGATCCTCATTTTTAGGCTAATCACTATTTTTGTACACACACCATGGACTTCATGTCACCACCCATGTTTGACATTCTTAACATCCAAATTTGGAAGGTTAAGATGTCTTTATACCTCAAAGCCCTAGGCATTAATGTTTATCTTGCCATCACTAAAAATTCATATTGTTTAAATGGCAATAATTTTGAGGCTAATGCAAAAGCCCTTCATGCTATAAAATCAACCCCAAATGATGATTATTTATCTAGGCTTTCTAACATTGATTCGGCTTTTGTAGCATGGAACACCCTCACCTCCCTTGGCGAAAAAGATCAATACTATGCGATGAGCGACTCGGATGTTAGAAGCAATACCTCCAACATGTGCTATATGGTCCAGGGGATAACCCCCTTGAGGTAACTACCGAATCCGAGGTAGATGAAGATGACATGTCATATGATGAGCTTACTTTTTTTGTCAACAACTTTTAGAGAAATATGACATGATTAAAAAAGAAAATTAAAAAGAATTTTGATTGCATGTTAAAAGAAAATGATTCTTTTAAAAATGAGGTTGCATGCATTGAAAAAAAGAATGAAATTTTGAAAAATGAGAATGTTTCCTTAATGTCTAAATTAAATGATCTTTGTGAAGGAAACACTATTTTGAAAAATAAAATTATTTTGGTGGAAAAACAAAAGGAAGTTGCTTTTCAAGAAAACACCTCTTTGAAAAGAAAAATGGTTGAAAAAGAAAAGAAAAAGTTTCTAAGAAAAAGGAAAATGATTCTATTTCTCATCATGCTTTACATGCCACCACTAATGAGATGGAATTTTTGAAAAATAAAATTGATAATTTGAGCTCAACTTTGAGCACATGTGCATTTAATCACTCTAGATTGGAGTCTTTGTTTTCAAAGAAACAAGCTCCACATGTTCATGCACATCATTCACATCATGCATATTCACTATTTGCACGTCACGATCACACTCATAATCATATGCATCCTAATGTGTACAAATGTACACATTGTGGCCGCAAAGGCCATTTAGCAAAGTTTTGTTTTGATAAGTTACATCATATTAATTTTGCTAAGAAAAATGTTTGGGTTCCTTACAAGACTAACCCCCAAGGACCTAAAAGAAAATGGGTACCAAAATCCCCACCTTGTGTTTTTGATGTAGGTAAGGGCTCTCATATGACGTGAGAGGATTGGTGCCTTGGTGGTGGTTGCACGTGGACTAGATGGACATATTTTTGATGCACCGCTATCAAGGAGTTTTGGTGGGACAACCACCATGTTTTGGAGATTTGGAGTAGTTCCTTGATTTGGTAACTATTTCTAAACTCCTAGTCTATTTACATGCTTTTCATTTGATAATATCATTTAGCATGTTCATGTCTTAATTGTTTTTGTGCTTCATGTGGTAAATACTAGTTTAAATGTAGTTTTTATCAAAACTTGTATTTATACATGTACAAATAGTGAACAACAAATTATTTATATATGTTTGCACTTCATGATCATTTGTACTCACTTTATACACATGTATAGGCTAGTTTTGATGATTCTCTCATTTATATTTATTTTGCCTATTTTCTTGTTTTACTTTATGTATATGTATTTTGTATTCAAATCTAATAAATATACATGTATACCCCGTGAGTCTCTTGCCTTCATGCAAATTATTTAATAGACTCTTTTATGTTTGGGATATGTATGCATATTGTTAGTTTTGAATAAATCATACATATACCTAGAAGTTTGTTTTTAAATTGAAAAATGAATTTTCATGATTTTTGTTTTGATAAAATGATAGTTGTTTCGAGCTTCATTGATTATTTTCACGGAAAATGCTAATTACATGACTTTTGTACACTCACACTTCATTTGTTTAGTCATGACCTTGTTCATGAACATATTTTTAAGCTTTACCGATTCGAGTGTCGATTCTTGTGTATTTGGTATGACTCATGAAAAACATATATTTTGATTTCATGTTTTGAAGGATCTTTAACTAGTTTTTTTCTTCAACTAGTTAATTATTCTTCATTTGGTAGTGATTTTCAATGCTATAATATTTTCAAATCTCTTTTTGAAAACTCTTACCTTCCATGGGAGGATGGATGGGCGATTATGCCTTATAAGCTTTATTGAAAATCTTTTATCTTGAGCATATGAAGGGTGGTAGGTTATGAGTTATATACATGATTTACATTGTTATTTTCAATTGGTATCTCTATTGATATTTTTGTATATACTCATATTTTGTTTCCTATATATATGCTTCATAATTTCCATAATATCAATTGCTATTGGTATTCTCTTTTCATACATATATATGTTTTTCATGTGCTTGATTTACAATTGATTCACATTTTTAAAGCACAAAGTTTATGATGAAAAATAATTTTTTTTTGATCATTATGTTTACATTTGGTATCAATATGTCTCAATTTCATATTTGTTAAATTTCAATTGGTATCAATATGTTTTATCAATAATGATTATTTACATTTGGTATCTTAGAAATTGATTGTTTTACAAGAGCTCTGATACCTTTAAAAATTTTGTTATATGATATCTTAAAATTTGGTTCACTAAGATATCTCAAAATTTGTTTTATAAAGAAAAATTCAAAATTTTGTTTGCATAAGAAAAATCAAAACATTTTTTATTTGTATTTCTTATATGTAAGGAGAGCTTAACATCTCTTCTACATATAGATTCATGTTGAGTGTATCTTGTATTGAGGAGCTTGACAACTCTTCTTTATGTGATACACGTGTGTAGGGGGAGCTTCACATCTCCTCTTATGCATTACAAATTATGTGTTATGTGAATTAGGGCTTGTCATCCCTCTTTCATGTAATGCATATATGTAGGGAAGTTAACTTAGCGTCTTCCTCTTCATGAATGTATATCGCATATAACCTTTTATTGATTTTATCCCTTATTGATCTCTTTGTTTATGACAAAAAGGGGGAGAAAAATTTTGTTTTTACTTTTACCCCTTTGTTGATGATTGACAAAAAGGGGAGAAGTATTTGAGATGTATATGCATGTTTTCCTTACTTTATTATTAAAGTAGGAGAAATATTTATGTTTATGCATATATGTTTTGTTTTGCAAATAGGAGAAAAAGAATTGTTTTGTTTTATGCTTGTTATCATGTTTCTCTCCATACACTTGCATGCATGTTTATGTGCTTCATCGCTATATATTATTGTTTATTGTTTATGCATGAGTTAAGGGGGAGCTTCTTTGAAGCTTTACTTTAATCCATGCGTATATAACTTCATGAGTTTTGTCATCATCAAAAAGGGGAAAATTGTTGGCCCGAAGGCCCATCACTCTAGTTTTGATGATGATCAACTCATGTAGTTATAGTACTAACGATCTTGTGTTTAATTAGTGACAGATTCATGATCAAGATCTTAGTAGGTGTGGAGCTTCAACAAAGGATTTAAAGTCAAGTTTTGGAGCTAGCACCGTTTGATTCAAGAGCTTGTGCATCAAGACCACATCAAGTACTCATGTAACGCCCCGATCCTGCGGGTACGGAGACATTACTGCAACGTATATACGCAGGTCAGAAATACCCTCACGTATATACGCTAAGCATCAGTACAGGCAAGAATCAGAGTACGAAAACAAGTGGTGCATTATACATTCCAACACATGAGTACAATTACAAAGTTATCACCAGAGGTGATCCAATATTACATGAATATTACATCACTGACATGTGCAATTGCGAGAATACAAAGAGGTGTACAAGTATGAACAGTACAATAGGTAGCTCAGAGTCATAACAGGAAAACTCTAGAGCCACACAAGGGGGCCTGGAAGGATGGGGCTTCAGATGGTCTGCTGGAGATCCACGCTACCGCTGCGCCATTCTGATCAGCAACTGGAAGAATCCACACGCTCCAAGCTCCATGACCTGGACATGAGGATCCAGGGGAGTCAGATGAAACTCCCCAGGCGAGTGGTGAAGCAAAGGCCAGATGGCATGCTAAGATAAGTACAAGTGTATCGATAAAACCGAATCATAATCATGCATTGAAAACTGTGTCGTGAGCAGAAGCATGTATAGCAGGTAGATATATAACAAGTGATATCAAGTAGGAAGTACTCATGGTATGATAAGATAGGAGCAGAAGACTGATGGAATAGAATACAAGTGATAAAGCAGGATTGAACAGCTAATATGATAATAATCATAAAACCGGAAATCCGAAGTAAAATCCAGTACAAGCAAACATGGCGAGGCATATCACAGATTCATAGCCGTCTAAGTTGCAGGCTTCAGTATGCGTCCCAGCACACATATATCCATATCTGAGTAAAGCAAGACTGTTATTGGAAACCAGCTGGGGTATTAACGAACTATGTTTACAGTGGGTCCCGTACATACCCGGGACCACGGCCCAGGATTGTTCCGCTGCTTGGTGACGGAACCTGCCGCAAGGCTATCAGGAGGGACTTATGGATGCTCTTATCATGATGGTACCAGGAAGGAGGGAGCCAGCACTCCCCTCGGTCCCCTGGAGGCCCACAGGTCAGACCGGAAGTTTTAGTTGCACAACATGCCTAATACCACTGTAAACACGAACACATATTGATAGCCGCAAGTTTCCCCCGACCCGATGCAAGTTGGTCCTTTTTATGGCTTGTTAACAAGATTATCAGATTACGGAAATGAGTAGGAATATAACTGGTTTTAACAGGAGATGGCCCTACAGATTCAAGAGGTGGCCCCCCACAGATTCAAGAGGTAGCCCCCACCACGTATGTGGTGTGGCACTTTGTTCCATGTGGCACTTTGCTCTGAGGGAAATGGATTCTAGAGGTGGCCCCCACAGATTCAAGAGGTGGCCCCCACCACGTATGTGGTGTGGCACTTTGTTCCATGTGGCACTTAGTTCCATTTAGGATAACAGGTCACTGTATGCAATACAGGATAACAAGGCAGGATTTCCGTAAACGTGATAATCACAAGGTTAAGTATATCATGCTGGGTGTCAAGTGATAGCATGGCAGGAGGATGATATTAGCAGGTGACAAGTCATGTCAAGAGATTGATATTAGTCTGGTGGCAAGTCATGTCATAACAAGCGGCCTTGCCAAGAAGTAGCTTGTCAGGTGTTAGGTGATAAAACATCAGGTGCCAGGTGATACAAACAGGTGTTACATAGTAACATGTAAATGACAGGTATGGCATGTCAAGTGTTAACATATCAGGTAAATACATGGCATGTGATAAAGTAGTAGCTGAGCACAACCAAGAGGAGCTGAGCAAGCTGGTAGTACAGACAACAACCAGTATTTAACACTGGAGCGTCTGGCAAGGTTACCGGGACAACTCGGCTTAAGGTGCGAGTAGGAAATCCGGCAGCATCCCGCTTAGACGAATCTAAAGGTAAAGCGCTGAACGCTGATCATGATAACCAGGCGGAGCTGAGAAACCTGACGATCCCAATCACGTCTCTTTCGAGATAGTGAGAGACCGGAGGCTGAAGGGTCCAGAGAAACCTGACGGTCCCAATCACGTCTCTTTCAAGATAGTGAGTGACCGGAGGTTGAGGGTCCGATTGCGCTCGGGGTTGAAGCGCACTCTCGGTGGCTACTAGCCATCCCAGGGGTGGGCAGAAACCCAGAGTCCAATCGACCACGAAGGGTTGGCCACGCATGTTATAAAGCAGCAAGTATATCTCAGGCATGGTATATGTACAAGAATTAAACTACCCTAATACAATCATTCATCACAGAGCAATACATGTCCAGTCATTGGCACTCGGCCATACACCAATACAGGGACTCAGCCCAATACGAAATACATATGGAATAAAATACATGGAGGCGAGAGCGAGAACACTCACCTAAATCACCAGAAATGCCGAAAGGTCCGAAATCCATGGAACTCGGGACGCGCCATAAAATATGATATAAATAATAGAGAGAAAGAGAGAAATATATGGGAAGGGAGAGTGCACAGGGAGACGCGGGTTTTGAGAGTGTGCGAGGGTCGCAGACGCGGGAGTTAGCGTCGCGAGAATAACAGACGCGGGAATCACAGACGCGGGAATAGCAGACGCGGGGTTCGCGTCGCGAGAATGGTAGACGCGGAAATAGCAGACGCGGGGTTCGCGTTGCATAGATGCCACAACCGCGAGGTCTGCGTTCAAGGCAGAACGTGAGGAGAACGCGGACGCGGACGTGGGTTCTGCGTCGCGTTAACACAAGAAGAACACAGACGCGGGAATAGGCTCCGCGTTGTGTCAATACAGGAATGCGCGGATTGCGTTTAAGGAATTGCCTAGACGCGGGGGTGAGATCCGCGTTAGGAAACAAAGAGAAAGGAGGGGAAGGTGATTTCTTTGGTGGTGGTGTTTAGTGTTTGTCCCGGAATAATCGTAAACGATTACCGGAATAATCAACGGAGAGTTGCACTTGTCACCGGAATGATTACCGGAATAATCGTGAACGATTACCGGAATAATCCATCGGAGAGTTGCAATTGTCACCGGAATGATTACCGGAATAATCATAAACGATTACCGGAATAATCACTGGAGCCGGAATGATCACCGGAATAATCGTGAACGATTACCGGAATGATCACCGGACGACGAAAAGGAGCTCGGCCCCAATCCAAAAGGAGTGGTCGGCCCTTGAGGAGATGATGGGGTGGTGGCTTTGTGAAGAGGTTTTGATGGTGGTGGTATTTTTGGAGAAGGTGAAGGAGAAGGTGGAAGCTTTGGTGGAGTTTTGGAGTTTGTGGTGGTTTACATGGAGATGGAGGAGGAAGAAGATGAAGGTAAGGAGTTGGAGAAGTTGTAGTGGTGGTTGTTGTGGTGGAGATGAAGGAGGAGTTGGTGGTGGTTAAGGTGTTGGTGAAGAGAAAAATAAAGTGAAATGAAGAAGGAAAGTTTTATATAGGAATTGGATTTGTGAAGGTGGTGTAAAAATGGAAAAGAGAGGGGTTTATTTGTAAAATGGAAGGGTGAGGTGTTTCTCTTGGCCAATCTTGGCCGGCCATGGAGATGGGAGAGGTTGGATATTTTGAGGAGATATTTTTGGAGAAGATATTTTTGGAGGAAGAATGTAGAAAGAAATGGAAGAATGGAGAATTTGGTGGAAAGGAAAGGAAGGAAAGAAAATAGGAAAAAGGAAAAGAAAATGAAAAAGGGAAGATATTTTCTTGGAAGAAAAAGTGGAAATAATTAGAGTAGCGGATTCCCGGGATTCGGTTGCGGATGCGAAAAACTTTCGGAAAAATACCGAAATCGTCCCGAAATCAAGTATCTCGGAACGACCCGCAAAAATTCTCAAAAATCAAGAATATTATTTTAAGAATCATGGTGAAATTCATTTTAATAAATTCTTTATTTTTTTAAATTAAAAATTCTGAAATCTGCCGCCAATATCGGTCGGCACCGAATCTGGTAGAAATCCGAAAAATTCTGAAAATACCCCAAAAATGAATTAAGATAGTAAATATTATTCTAAGCAAATATGTGAAAGCGGTTTCTCAAAATTGACTCTATTTGTAAATTAAAAATCCAGAAGTCGGTCAGCGGTGCTGGTCGACACCGGTTTTGAAGATTTTCCATTTAATTCAGGAAATTTCCAAAAAATCATAGAAAATCTAAAATATTGTAAAATGATATTTGAAACTGAAATCGGTCAAATCTGATGACCGAAAGACCAAATTGAGTAATACACTAGGATCGGGTCCCCGGTTCAGAGAAGGGCAGACTCTGAGTTCACGAATCCGGATCCAAGACAAAACGATCATATAAATAATTCATAATATAAAATAAATACAGAAACTAAATTGAAAAATACGATTGAAAAATCTGAATACGCAACTAAGTACGTATTCCGGGAGCGGGGTGTTACAATCCATCCACCTTACAAAAAATTGCGTCCTCGCAATTTCGATAAGGGGTAAATTGAACACAAGGGGACAAGGGTGGAAATTATACCAATTAAGATATGAAGCACTATAGGTAGGGCTCTCAAGTTGACTGAACAAAAATCAGAATATAGACATTCTCTGCTCTTCCGGCTATATAAATCTTCGAACAATGCCGAATAATACTGACTGATAACACAGCTTTGCAATAGAATTCCCGCTGTACTGCATGCTTAATGTCACTCTGAGAATGAGCCAGAATCTGGAAGATAAGGAAAACCCTGATAATACTGAGCATAATAAAGAAGACCGATAATTGAGAATGCCGACTGCTGACTTCTGAAAGATAACCCGATCAGGATCAATCCTGAGAATACCCGAGCATCATAGAGTCAGCCGAAGAGATCATATAATAGCTTCACTCAGAACCAGCCACTACCTCTCTAGTATATCCATATCTTACGTTGGTATAAAGGCTTCGAAAAATCAAAACAGGGGAAAGATGGAAGGGATTAGGAATCAAAGGAAGGATGATCAAGATAGAATAGATAACTCTGTACTTGTAGTTGGAGTGTATAACCAAGACTCAAGCATTCCAGTTGCAAATTTCTTTACCATTAATTTGCCGTCTGGACGTACTGAGGATGTAGAACCTAGGCTGACCTAGGCTCTGATACCATCCTGTAACGCCCCGATCCTGCGGGTACGGAGACGTTACTGCAACGTATATATGCAGGTCAGAAATACCCTCACGTATATACGCTAAGCATCAGTACAGGCAAGAATCAGAGTACGGAAGCAAGTGGTGCATTATACATTCCAACACATGAGTACAATTACAAAGTTATCACTAGAGGTGATCCAATATTACATGAATATTACATCACTGACATGCGCAATTGCGAGAATACAAAGAGGTGTACAAGTATGAACAGTACAATAGGTAGCTCAGAGTCATAACAGGAAAACTCTAGAGCCACACAAGGGGGCCTGGAAGGATGGGGCTTCAGATGGTCTGCTGGAGATCCACGCTACCGCTGCGCCATTCTGATCAGCAACTGGAAGAATCCACACGCTCTAAGCTCTATGACCTGGACATGAGGATCCAGGGGAGTCAGATGAAACTCCCCAGGTGAGTGGTGAAGCAAAGGCCAGATGGCGTGCTAAGATAAGTACAAGTGTATCGATAAAACCGAATCATAATCATGCATTGAAAACTGTGTCGTGAGCAGAAGCATGTATAGCAGGTAGATATATAACAAGTGATATCAAGTAGGAAGTACTCATGGTATGATAAGATAGGAGCAGAAGACTGATGGAATAGAATACAAGTGATAAAGCAGGATTGAACAGCTAATATGATAATAATCATAAAACCGGAAATCCGAAGTAAAATCCAGTACAAGCAAACATGGCGAGGCATATCATAGATTCATAGCCGTCTAAGTTGCAGGCTTCAGTATGCGTCCCAGCACACATATATCCATATCTGAGTAAAGCAAGACTGTTATTGGAAACCAGCTGGGGTATCAACGAACTATGTTTACAGTGGGTCCCGTACATACCCGGGACCATGGCCCAGGATTGTTCCGCGGCTTGGTGACGGAACCTGCCGCAAGGCTATCAAGAGGGACTTATGGATGCCCTTATCATGATGGTACCAGGAAGGAGGGAGCCAGCACTCCGCTCGGTCCCCTGGAGGCCCACAGGTCAGACCGGAAGTTTTAGTTGCACAACATGCCTAATACCACTGTAAACACGAACACATATTGATAGCCGCAAGTTTCCCCCGACCCGATGCAAGTTGGTCCTTTTTATGGCTTGTTAACAAGATTATCAGATTACGGGAATGAGTAGGAATATAACTGGTTATAACAGGAGATGGCCCTACAGATTCAAGAGGTGGCCCCACAGATTCAAGAGGTGGCCCCCACCACGTATGTGGTGTGGCACTTTGTTCCATGTGGCACTTTGCTCTGAGGGAAATGGATTCTAGAGGTGGCCCCCACAGATTCAAGAGGTGGCCCCCACCACGTATGTGGTGTGGCACTTTGTTCCATGTGGCACTTAGTTCCATTTAGGATAACAGGTCACTGTATGCAATACAGGATAACAAGGCAGGATTCCCGTAAACGTGATAATCACAAGGTCAAGTATATCATGCTGGGTGTCAAGTGATAGCATGACAGGAGGATGATATTGGCAGGTGACAAGTCATGTCAAGAGATTGATATTAGTCTGGTGGCAAGTCATGTCATAACAAGCAGCCTTGCCAAGAAGTAGCATGTCAGGTGTTAGGTGATAAAACATCAGGTGCCAGGTGATACAAACAGGTGTTACATAGTAACATGTAAATGACAGGTATGGCATGTCAAGTGTTAACATATCAGGTAAATACATGGCATGTGATAAAGTAGTAGCTGAGCACAACCAAGCGGAGCTGAGCAAGCTGGTAGTACAGACAGCAACCAGTATTTAACACTGGAGCGTCTGGCAAGGTTACCGGGACAACTCGGCTTAAGGTACAAGTAGGAAATCCGGCAGCATCCCGCCTAGACGAATCTAGTGGTAAAGCAAGTGTGCTCGAACCTCGAAACAAATCCCTCGTGTTTGCGATTTCCCTCTCTCTCTCTCTCTGTCTCTTATTTATATCTTGCATACTTATCTTATCTTTATCTTTATATGCATGATATACATTTGTGCTTAATTGTTATATTGCTTGGGATTGTTTGCTAACACTAGTTTTCAACCAAGAGAGCCAACGCGGCACCTCAACTCTTATTTAGAGGAATCTTGAGGAGTTAGTCCAGAACCCTTCACAGGGAATTCGACTACACTCTTTTGTTAAACTTGGTATTTAGTGTAAGAAGTTTTGTTTAGGTCATAATAATTTTTAATTGCGCATTTAGTAACCATTAGATTAGTCATCACCTATTCACCCCCCCTCTAGGTGATTTACAGTGGGGGTGGTGGACGGAGGAGGTGGGGGTGGGGGGGTGGGAGAGGAGGGTCCCGGGCGGGCTGTGCCAAAACTCAGGCCCGGCCCGGCCCCCCCAGAGCGTGGGCCACATTTTCCCCACCCAGGGCACGCCCCAAGGGAAGGGCGGAATTGAGCCGGACCAGGCCGGCTCACCCGCGTCGTGGACCACATTTGCCTCACCAGGGGCACGCTCGGGTAAAGGGGCCGGACCGGACCGGGCCGGGCCCATATGGGTCAGCACGCGTGTTGGCGCCGCCGATCCGGCCCGGTTTGAACCCCTACATGAGATCCACATAAGATTTACCCAAACCATTTCAATATGTTTCAAATTCATGTTTGAAGTAAACAAACAATCGGAGAGCTCGAACACTTCGAGCACTTCGGAATTTCTTCAGACTAAACAAAGGCCCCGTGATCTGACGAAGAGTAATAAAGCAACGAATCAGATCGCCTGTCGAGCACTGATACTCAGATTGGATTTGTATTCATGGATGACATGACATGATGTCACTTGTAGAAAACCAAGATTGTGGCCATAAACTTTTTTTTCTTTTTTTTATTTCCTATCTAATCTAATCTAGTATTCAGGGTACAGGGATCACCCCAAAATTGATTAAAATTACACTTAGTTCACTGTTTGCATACCAAGTTTAGAGTTGTGCGAACAATGAAACGAATATCCAAAAGCAATTGTTGAGGGAATCCTTTCTTTTCCCCTTACAATTAGTCTCTAAACATCATTTTTGTGCGAAGTTGTGTTTTAATCTTTCGATAAGCAATTTTTGAATTAAAGTGCACGACCCACCAACATCACAGACTTATTAAGTAGCAATTTAAATTTGCAACGCAGTAAAGCTAATAGGAACTCGTGGAGGGAGACTCTTTTGAGAGTCAGTGTACACACACCCGGTCACGGAATCGCCGAATCGTACCAGGAAACGGTGGTCGGGAACCAGAACCGACCGTCGTCGCCGGTTCCATGGTTCCAAACTGAACCAGCACCGGCCGCGCGGGCTGCCGGTTCCGATTTCTGATTTTCAGAACCTAAAAAAGCGGTTTCGGCTCTGAACTGATTTTTTTTCTTTTCGACTGAACCAGCCCTAAAAAAGCCGGTTTCGGCTCTGAACTGATTTTTTTTCTTTTCGACCAGCCACAGGCCCACAAACTGAACCAGCACCGGCCGCGCGGGCTGCCGGTTCCGATTTCTGATTTTCAGAACCTAGAATAGCAGGTTTCGGCTCTGAACCGATTTTTCCTTTTCGACCAGCCACAGGCCCCATGGCCCATAACCAGGCTCAGGCTGGCTTGCATGGCCCTGCGGGCCAGGCACAGGCCTAGCCTGCGCAACTAAATTTGAAAAAAAAAAAAAAAGGATTTTTTTTGCCCCAGCAGCAAGTCTCAAACGCATAACCTTCAGGTAAATTAGCAAACACTCTAACCAACTGAACTAATAGGTGTTTTGTTAAAGTCTTCAGTTATATATATTAGTACTTAGTAATACAGTAGTGTTAAAATGAAAAATGGATCAGAATCGATTCTGGAACCCGGAACCGACCAGGGAACAGAGAACCACCTATTCCGAAACCGACAGTTCCGAAACCGTGGTCGGGTCTATGTGTACAATGAGAAAAACCAATTAAAATTTTAAGGCAAAAGTTCTCTTGTTTAAGGAATTCATTCTCCCTTCATGGGCTTTCTTCTCATGACTGAAGCCTCTAGCCTCCTCTGTCCATTCTTTAGCATTGGGGACGGAAGCCTCCTCGAATCCGATCTCGATACACCGCGAGATTACATCGAGCACACACGATAGGGAAAACACAACAAGAAAAAGACAATCAATTTTGCATAATTGAGCCAACCAACTCTAACCTACTCCCCAGGGTATGGATATAAGAGAGATCCCCTATGATAAAGCAAATTACACGGATTACAAGAGAGAAACTTTCATCTCTCTAACTTATCACTTTCTCCCCTCCCTCCCCCCCCCCCCAACCCCCCACATCCCTCTCTCATTCTCAAACAACAAGAAGATTACAAAAGTCAACTCAAGCCACCTCTTATATCAAAGAGGCCCTTGTATAGTGTTAACAAACCTAACATTATTCATCACCTAATGGTAGCCCACACCATAACATGATCTGGTCTGATGACCCGAGTCCAACACAGACTCTCCCAGTCTAACCTGACTACAATCGGCAAAAAGCCTCCTCGACACAAAGACAACTTGGATGCTAAATCAAATTCGAGATACAACCCTAACAATGCCACATCCAAGACTGGGGTTATGACCGACACTAGAGTATATCTCTAGTAAGCCTAAAGATGAATAACTATAAAAAATAGTAAATACAAAAGTTCTCACTCTATCGAGTTTTAACAACTAAACTCAGCATGAAAGCAACATAAATACACATGGATGATCAAAACTGTAACGCCCTGATCCGATGGGTACGGAGACGTTACTACGACGTATATACGCAGGTCAGAAATACCCTCACGTATATACGCTGAGCATCAGTACAGGTAAGAATCAGAGTACGGAAGCACAGTGGTAATATATATTCCAGAAATAATAACACAAGTACACAGTTATCACAAGACATGATACAATATCTCAAGAACATAAGATCACCAAGAAGCGCGAAAGTAGGATGTACAATATAAAATACAGGAAAGTACTCACTAATAGAAAGATGAGAATCTCGGGAGCCGATCAAGGGGAGGCCGGAAGAAAGAGGGTCCGGACAGGCAACCGCTAATCCACGCTTCTACTGCGCACTCCGATCTACTACAGCAAGGCCGCCACGGTCCAAACTCCAGAATTTGGACATGAGAATTCAGGATTGTCAGATGTAACCCGGAGTACATATGATAAAATCAGTTGGCGTGCTCAGGAAGTCACACATGTACATGATCAAGTGATGTGGTTCAAGCATGCAAGTACTGTTGACACTTAAAAAAGACAAGATTCTTATGGGTCCGAACAATGTCTAAACTTGTTGACATTTACAAAAGACAAGTGACAGACGAGCTGAAGACCAGTTTTCACCCATCTCCGAGGGACAAGGAAGCAACTTGGACTCCACTGATCTAGCAAGTAGACAGTGAACCCGGATTATTTCTAAACAGACCTCAGCAGGTCTAAGGTGCTAACACTTAGCATCGCATGAGCCCAAAGGGATAGCCTCCCTTGAGAGGCTAATATCACCCGACTTCGCCTCGAAGTCATTTGAAGCCTCGCCAAGAAGCTAATTCGCAACTTCGCCACAAAGGACTTCCAGCTCCGCCAAAGAGTTTCTTTTGGACTTCGCCAGAAGCTGCTTCTAGCTCCGCTGCGAGCTCAATGCGGACAGCTCCGCTATTGGTCTGCTATGGTCAACCTTTGACCAATCAAATCTCCGGATAAGATCGGATCCAATCAGATCAAATCCAATTAATATTAAATCAGAGATCAAATTTGGCAGTTGATTGCCACAAATCTCTTGACTCTTCTAAAACGAGTAAGAAGATCAGGGGAAATCCTCCAACGATATGGAAAGGATCAAGAAGGTCAACTGACCTGCCAATTTTAGCTTCGCAGAAGCTGATCCTAGCCTCGCAGCAAGGCTACTTTTTAGATTTTAAACAGATTTGATTCAATCTGTTTCCATATTTTTAAGGGACGGTTATACCCTTGCTCTCCCTATAAATAGCCCGCCAGGGGCACAAGGAGAGAGGACTTCTTCCGAAAAGAACAGAGAGAGGACTCCACAAGTAGAGGCTTCTTCATAACGCACCGTGCGCTCTCGAATTCAGAGACCTTTTAGAGAATTGCTTTCTCTATCCAGGGTGTTGATACCCTAACATCGTTCTTCTTCTCAAGGAATCTCCGGAACCAGGCGAGAAGGAATTCCTAATTGAAGGCGATTTTGAGAAGCAGCAAGAGGATTTTGCCAACCTTCTGTTCTCTGATTCCTCGAACCAGGCGAGAAGGGAATCTCATCGCTCGCATCGTCAAAGGGACAAAGTGGTCGCGCGCTGACCAGACTCCTATCGGCACACTTCTCCAGAATCTCTGAGGAGATCTACTTGTAATCTTTTTAAGAATACTTGTAATTTAGCTCCTCAAACCCTTTTATTGTAAGTTTTCCCCTTTGCAAACATAATGGAAAACAAGATGGCGACTCCGCTGGGGAAGAAATTCTCCACTACCGAGAATCAAGTGTCGCAATGCGACGAACAGACCTTCGGGTCTAACTCTGAATTCAGAAAACCCGGTGCAGCCAGAGCCCCTCTGGCTAAATCTTCAAGGAAAGTCTCTGCAGAGACAGAAAAGGTTCTTTGCGAACCTACTGCAGTTCTCTGGCGCAACAAGGAAGCATGTCCGCAGTCTGATTCCTTTACTTGTGAAAACTCGGTGGTCCAGTTCGATCAAATAAGATTTGAAGAAGTCCTCTCTGGGGGTGGCCCAATGCTTCGAGCACGGAAGCATAGGAAGGTTTCCACGACTAAGGTTTCAGAGCAGAAACTGGAAGCAGAATTCTGCCAACACCCTTCAGCCTCGCGTGTAGCTAATTAGGTTCCTTATGAACCTAAGTATCCTCTGCCAAGGCGGATGTGAAAGCCTAAACAGAAGTCTTCAACCGAAGCTTCAGGCGTAGCTACGCCTAAACCGCGCCTCTCTCGCGAAGAAAAAGGCAAGATGCCTGTCTGCTCCAATCATAAAGTCAAGACGGCAATCATACCGTCGCCCAATTCAAGAGCAGCAACGTCTTGCGTCAGCCTCGTTCATATGAACAAAGCTACTGTACCACAGCGTACTCACCGGGTCCATCCGCTTTGCAGCAGCATAGCGGGTAAAGCACCACAGCGTGCTCCGCTTGCTAGTGCGTCAAGCACTAAGTTTGCGCCTATTGGCGAAGCTGAAACTGAAGCACTATTCAGTGCTAATCTCTTCTGCAGGGATAAAAGGAGCAGGACATCGTCCTATGTGCGACCCAAAAGAGCCTTTGCGCTCGATTGCAGATACCCAACCGGGTCTGATTTGAGGAAATTGTTGACAGATAGACAAACCTCTTCCCCCTGTTGTCAACAAGTGGGATGTCAGCTGGTGACACTCCACTCGGTCCATTGTCGGCTGGGACCAATCCCCGCCACTCCTCCAAGACGACGGTCAGTTTTTGATCGACTATCGGTACAAGCCCCGAGGAAGCATCGCAAAAGGAGTGTCTCGCGAGTAATACCCTTCGCATCCGTCAACATGACCGGAAGGGGACGAGAACTGCGCAGGGGAAGACAAACATCTGACGACACCCCCTACAACTCCCCAGATCCAGATTACAGCCCAGGCTTAGGCGAAGTCTTGGTGCATGAAGAAGGTGTCTTCCGAAACACCAGATCCCGGGTGGCGATACCCTACAGTTACGAGCAGCCTTCTTCCTCGACAGCCCTAGCCTCGTCACAGCCCAGGAGATCACTCCAATCATCGGGCGAAGAAGATGAGGATAGTGGGTACGCCTCTTCGGCGACAGTTAGCTCAGTGCGAACAGACAGAGCATCAGTCAATATGGCTGATAACACTAATGACGACCTTCGTCGGCGCCTGGAAGCTCAGGAGCAAACTTCCAAAACCCAGCAAGAGGCTCTGGACAACATTCAACAGATGCTCGCTCAACTCCTCAGTAAGCGGAATAACAATGATGCCGGGAGCAATCACGATGAAGAGGAACACTTCAGCAATGAGCAGCCAAAGCTGGAGAAATCTAAGGAGGGTTCTTCCTTAGACGCCGAAGTCCTTAAGGGCCTCCAAGCTCAAATCGTATCCCTAACTCAGAGGGATGAATTAAAGAAGGTAGGGGCGGTCCGTCCTTATCCGCTGGAGTGGGATTCGGTGCCATATCCACCGAAGTTCAAACCACCAACGTTGCATACCTATGATGGAAAGAGCTCGCCAAATCAGCACATCTACTATTTCCGGTCTCAGACTGGTAATGTTATAAGCAATGACGCCATCATGGCTAGGCTATTTGTAATATCCCTAGCTAGAAATACTGTATTTTCATTTTTCTAAAGTATTTATTTTGATTTACTAATTATTTTATTAACTTATTTTATTACTTCCTCTTGTGATTCTTATTATATTAAATATGCTAATTATTTTAAGATGGTAAATAGTGATTTGGCCTTATATTTAATTACTAATATTTCTTATCAATATTTTTAATTACTTATTACTATTAGTATTGTTATTTTTAATATTGTTAGTGCTTATTAATTATTAATAGTATTACTAATATTATTATTTATTATTATTGTATTGTTAATTATTAAGACTATTATTATTAGTGTTACTAATTAATATTAATATTACTAATTATGATTCTTATTTTTATTATTAGTTACTACTACTGTTATTGTTATTATTAATCATTAGCATTTTTATAGTTTGTGTTTAATTATTATTATTTGTAGTATTCTTCCTTCCTTTAGATCCGATACCCATTATCATACCCGTTACCTTAGACCCAATACCCATTAACTAACCCCTTATATAATCCTAGTTTAACCCTAATTCTTAACCTAATCTAAATCCTCCTTCTTCATGATACAGCCGCCGCTCCCCAACCGAGCCTCCCCAGCACTCGGGATCTTCCCTTGCAGCGCCCTCTCCCTGCCACATCTCAGCACCCGAGCCAAGGAAGCACCCACCTCCCTCCTCCGACAACACCATCACACCACCGGAGCACCTCCATCTCGTCTCCGGCGAGATCCGCACCAACACCTCCACGCAGCAGCACTCCATGGCCGGCAGCCCACCAGCAGTCCCCTGGCCAATGCCAACCCGCGCCCTCCTCCTCCCCTGCACGAGCAACAGCACGGCCCCCCTCCTCTCCGGCGGCACACGACAACACCCGCAGCATCCCCTAACTCGGCTGCTCCTTCTCACTGTGAACATCCTTGCATCTTTCATCATGCACAAGCCTCCACAGAGATCTTCTTTCACTAAGGTGTACTCAAGACAATGGAAGGCATCAACAAGCTGGATCATTTCATTATGAAGCGTGGAATTTGATCAAGAAAATGCCAACAGCCCGGAGCATTCCCATTGGCCGTGCCCACCCACCACGCACAGCCAACAACCCACGGCTGTGCGTGAGCTCCTTTCCCTTGGGTACATAATTATTCCAAAGATGTTTGAATTCATGTATTTATGTGTTAATGAATGGATGTGTATTAATTCACATTGTTTAATTGTGTTTGTATTTGTGTGAGACATCTTCCTCCGAGCCATTTTCTGGCTCTCCGCGGGACGCCGTTGATCGACGTCGGTGAGCGCAAACGCACCCCACGCTCTTCACGGCGAGTTGCTCTATCCAACGACACCCTCCACGGCCCCGGACGCCTCCGTCGGAGCCTCCATCGGTGCGCCGCAAGTTGCCCCGAGGTTAGCCTTATTTTCATGTATAATGGCATATTGTAAATATTTGAAAGTTCATTTAAATGTGTTGGTGTGTGCGTGCGTGAGTGGTGATATGCATGCATGTATATACATGATGTATATGAATGCATGAATGTTAATTAATTAATGTGTATAGGTATATGGGTAATTATGCATTAGTATATATGTAAGTATTTAATACATAGGCATGTTTATATAAATGTTTAGTGTTGTGTATGCCCGTATACGTATATGCATGTACGTGGATGTACACATGTGTGTCGGTGTGCACGGGTGGGCGTTGAGTGTATATTTATATTATCTGTATGATTGGTTACGTGTTACAGTATTTCGGGTTCGTCTGGTGAGATCCAGACCAGCAACAGCGACAACAACAATAAGGACAGCCGTGCACCATCCAGACCGCCCCCATCTTCCCCGGGTGAGCAGCGAGTTCTCCTGATCCATGCCAAGCCGTCGTCGGAGACTGGCACAGTGACCTTCTCCAGTGCCTTGGCCACCCTCCCGTGCAGTCCGATGGCGAGGAACGACACCACAGCGACCGCGGGCAGCGACTCGCCCGGCGACGCGCACAGCAGCAACCACCCAGACCAGCAGCACAGGCAGGGAGCGAGCGGCGATCCCAGGCCCTTCCGGCGAGCGCGAGATCCCCAGATTGCAGCCAGGTCTTCCCCAGGACCCTGGCTACCGTCCTATGCAGTCCGACAGCGAAGAGCGGCACCACAGCGACCGTAACGGCAACTCGCCCGGTAACGATCAGATTTCCCCAATGTGAGTGTCTCTTCCTCCTTCTCTCTTTTATTAAGTGGTTGCAGCTATTATTGTATATGTTATGTAATTGTTCAGTAAAATACTTAGATTACATGTTTATGTATGGAGATCTCTTAATATGGTAGTAGATTTATCATTCCCTTTATTTTATATGATGAATACATAGAAATAGTAGATGTATAGATATATATGATGTTGGAACCATATGGGTGTTCGATTTAATAGTGTAGACATGCATGTTGGAGTCCCTTGTTCAACCTATGAGTATCTAGATTATTTGTGTAGACTATACATGTTGTAGCCCAGGTGTGTATTGGAGAGAAGATGGGGAGAAGAGTGGAGTATCTCATAACCTAAGTGCCCAGACATAACTGGATTAGTCGACTTGTCCATATTGATAGTCGACTAATCCATGTATTAGTCGACTATTACCAGCTTCTAGTCGACCAACCCACCTTCCAGGAAATAGTTCTGCTCTCTGTATTTTCCTGCTAGTCGACTTGCCCTCTTCTTTTAGTCGACTAATTATTTCCTAGTCGACTTGTTCATCTCCCCTAGTCGACTAATATTGGTCTGGCTGCTGTGTATAGTTTCATTATAGATTGTGGACTTCACCCAAGAGTTATGTAATGGATATAGATGGATGTACATGATATCGAGAGATGGATATTGGTGGTAATGACTTGATCTAATAGAACTTAGATACATGGATATGTTATGGTACCTAGTATTGAGATATCATGATAGAACTTATATGCATGAATATGTTGTGATACCGAGTGTTGGGATATTATGACTGATCATTAATAGAAGTGGTGATTGTGAAGACTTGAGAATCAGATTAGATTGTTAGAGGGAGAGAGCTGTGCCTGATTATGGATATATGTTGGAACGGTGATTAATGTATCGGAGTACTTGATGTGTATTGATACTCGATTGTTATGGAACTATTGGAATCATGAGTCGGTTGTAATGGCTTTAGATTGATTTGGACTTATGTTATTTACATTGAATGATGATCAGTAAGTAGACATGACTTTATTAGTTGAGTATTTGAGGACATATCAGATATGACTGAATTAGTTGAGTTGTGACTTACATTGATCTTGAGTTAAAGGTTACCCAGAATCTATATTCCTTATATTGGAGCCTGATTTATATTGAGATGAGATTGACGTTGTTGGCATTGAAATTTGTTTAGATGATATGATGTTGATGTTGAGTATCAAGAGTAGATATTCTAGACCATAAGTTAATGGAGGATGATTCCCTTATTTTGATATGATTGTGGTGTGTGTTGACATATTGTACTCGAGAATATATCTTATGATTCATTTGAGTATTGGTGTGGACTTGTTAAGATGTTAGCGACTAGATTACTTCAGTTAGTAGAGATTGAGTAATTGGGATAGTGATGTAGTTGATATTATTGATCTTGTACTTCAGAGTTACCAGATACTAATTATCAGTTGTTACTTAATAGTGAGATACTTGTTGGTGATTATAAGATGTTCATGTTCAGAGTTTATATGAGTTGTCAGTGATACATTGTGGTAGGGATCAGTGATCATGTATTTCATTGTTGATATGAGATGGCAGAGATCAGTTACTAGTTATAGTTGTCAGTGAGACTAGTTGTCTGTATCACCTTTGTGTTAGTGGCTATATCTCCAGTATCTTATTTCAGATGTCAGATATCAGTTATCAGTTACCAGTTGTCAGATTATCAGCTAGTATTGACATCAGCAGTTGTTGGAGATACAGTTACTATTACATAATAACAAATTGATTGCTTATTAATAAAAGACATCATAACCCGGGGAAAAGGGGTAATTGCCTGATGATGCATGTCGTGTATTTTGGGAGGATTCTTATGGTACCGAGTTGTGGGTTCCAACCATGAGGAACCAGGGTAGTACTGGCTACCCATTCAGTTGTCAGTTGTCAGGGCTATGCCCGGATTACGGCGCCACACTAGTTGTCTTTTCGTGTGGGGCTGTGGTCTTCAGTTGTCAAAGCCTTGCGGCTTGTCCTGGTTCAGTGCCAGGGGTGTTAGACCATGGTACCGGCATGCACGGTACTCTTCCAAAACACATGCACTACATTGGCAGGCAATTACAACAACGATAACTTTGTTTGATATGTGGGAACACGGCTGTGGTATGGGACACAGCTAAGTACTATATTAGTTAGGTTAATAATAACCAACCAGACTAGTGACATATAGGTTACACATCAGACATCAGCTATTAGTCTACATTTGAGATAGTTGACTTTTATATCAGTTGTTAGTTTACAGACGTGATAGTTGTCTTATATCTTTGTTAATATTGATATCAGATATGCTTCAGTTCAGATGTTATCATGTCATGATATTTATTTATCTTATATCTGCAGTTGTTTATCATGCTATTCAGTTATATGTTATCTGCAGTTGTTCTTGATATTGCTTTATGCACATGTTCTTATGCACGAGCTATTTCCCTTTTACACACACACTCACCATGGTCGCGTTCTGATGACCCTGGATTTGCACGTCCAGATATTGGACGGTTTGTTTCTAATGTGCAGGTGTTCGTTGAGGCTGTACGCTTTGCGAATAGCTGGAGCTTCTACCTATTCTATTCTGGTACTTTTATCTTTCTAGCCTTCGTATCATTTCCTGTTTCTTGTTATATCAGTTCAGCTATTATTCCAGTCTTGATTCATATGATATCATGCGTGGTTGCTTATATGTGGTATTGTAGTATTCAGTATTCATTACAGTTTAGATTTATAGCTTGTTTCGGGTTACTTAAGGCTTAGCGCGTATACGTGAGGGATTTTTCTTGCGTATATGCGTCGCCGACTCATGTCGCGTCTCCGCTCCAGCGTATTTTGGGAAGCGGGGCGTGACACTATTCATTGGCACCTTAAAGGGGTGGCATTTGACTGGTTCTGAAGTCTTCCCCCGAGCTCTATCAACTCTTGGATCGACCTGAAAACTCGGTTCCTCTCTCGTTTCTATGAGGACGATACCGAAGTAACCATGGACAAGCTCCTCTCCACTATGCAGAGGAAGGGCGAATCTGTCCATGACTACATTGAACGGTTCAGAAACTTATCCTTAATGTGCCCAGCAGGGATGCCACTATCCATGCTCTTATAGACATGTAGGCACAACTTCCTGGACCAAGTAGAAGTTCGCATGGGGGCTATCAAAGCCTACACTTGGAAGGAATTGGTCGAACAAGCAGAGATAGCCGAGAAGTCAGCTAAAAAGTTCGAACCATCCGCCCCTAGAGGCAAGTGGGGGATGAACAACAAAGGGCGTAGCGACCTACCGCAATCTTCTCAAGCTAAAGGCAAAGAGACTATGTCTGTGGAGTTATCCGGAGATGTACAGTCAAAGACCAAGAAGAGCGGCTTCGGCAATCAGGAGCCTAAGTTCCCTCCAAAGTAGTACTCCTTCAAAGACGATCAGGTGGTCACGATATTCCATCTGCTCCACAAAGGGAACAAAATGAAACTGCCAGATGCTCGGCGTCCCAATGAGATAGGGCGCACCAACGACCCCAAGTACTGCCTCTACCACAGGATGATCCACCATCCTACTGACAAGTGCTATGCCCTTAAAGATAGAATTCAAGCCTTGGTCGACGCCGGAGTTCTGACATTAAAGACGGAGCAGAAGAAAGTCACTGCCAAAATGGTGACTCTTGAGTTCGGCAGCACCCAAAAGGTCGCAGTTCCTGACGAGACTTATTCAGTCCCTGCGCCATGGCTGGAAGTCAAGCATCCTCCAGCTACATCTCGAGATAATAAGGGTCTTGTTCCCTTAACATTGGAGACAGGGGAAGTCATGTGGGTACACCCGGACCTCGTCCAGGACATACAGCGGGATTCAAAGGAGCCCAACTCAAAGGGCAAGTCTTGCAATGTCATCTCCATCCTGCCAGACGACGGCAATCTTACATCGGCTTCCCTCAGCGATTCAGAGATAGAAAAGCTTGCTTGCACGGCACAAGCCGACACGCCTCAACAAACGGGCACTCGATCCGGAAAATCATACTTGAGGCAGTATGAAAAGTCTACTGACGAGACACAACAGCAAACGATGTCAGTACAAGTACCAGCATCCACTCCAATCCCAATTAAGGGAAAAGAGAGACCTAAGGAGGTACGATTCGACCACGTGTTGAAGAAACCACCAGGCCAAGGGTTTGATACGCCCTTTCGGTTTCAACATATTAGCTCAGCTGGCCAATATCCCAGCTCGTATCACTATACACGAGCTCCTCCTCTCGAAAGAAACAAGAGAAGCACTCAGGGAGGCGCTAGCCAATTCAGAATCCTTTCTGACATGCATGCCTGAGATCCCTAACGACGACGTTCAGTCTCCTTGCCCAGAATGTCATCATACACAGTCCAAGGTGCCTGCTATTACATTCACGGCGGAAGATATGCTTCTCAAAGACAACAAGCACGATCGACCTCTGTACTACACCGGATATATCGGTTCAACGTACATTGAAAAATACAAGTCGATTCGGGGTCCGCACTCAGTATCATCCCAAAAGGCTTCTCTACTTCCTCGGCATACCGCTATACAGGTTGTCCGCAACCACTACTACAATATACGGTTTTAACGCTGGGAGCAGTCACCCACTTGGGAAAATCCGACTCCGTTGCAGAATCGGGAGCCTGAAGTCAGAAGTGACATGCTATGTCATTGACGCTGACACGTCATATAACCTGCTGCTAGGACGACCATGGATCCACGCAAACTGGATCGTTCCCTCCACTCTGCACCAATGCTTCAAATATGTTGAAGATGACTCGACAGTACGAACTGTCTTTGCTGAGAAGCAGTCATTCAAAGGGGTGGAAAACTACTTCACTAACGCTCTCCTGTATCAAGAGGCCGGTGGAGCACTCAAAGAACCGTTGCCGGACGATGATGAAAGTGGCAACGAGGCGGATTCAGAATCCGAAGCAGGCATGCCAGCCATTCTGATTGGTGAACCAATTATAGCATGTCTCAATAATCCCCTATGTAATACTCCTTCAGAGGATGAAGTGAATGGGTAATTAATGATAATATTTCTTTTGATTATCCCGCGACTGTTGGGCTATTTGAATCCATTACGGATAGCTCCTTATACATGCCTTTACATAAGCCAAGTGCATCCAGCACACCCATGGAATCCGCAGAAGGAGCCGTCTTGGTAATCCCGCCATCCACAGAAGGTCAGTTACTGATAATCTTCGGTAAAACACAACCACGGGGACCCACGGTCGCAGATTCAAGTTCAGACTCAGACACTCCACAATTCTTTCATTACGCGCAGTCAGCGCGCCATATTATGAAGAAAATGGGATACGACTTGAAGCATGGAGCAGGCCTGAATTTCGGAAAAGGAAGGCGCGGTTTGATGCGAAACTTTGTGCCTAAAGGGAAGCCTGCAAATTACTATGATAGTACACGCAGGGGGTTAGGGTATGTTACACCCACATCATCAGCAACGGTTCAAGCCAAGGACGATGGATCAGTTCCATCACATTCAGCCTCATCCTCCGAGTGGGATTCAGATGTCAGTATAGGAGGAATGTTCGAAAACCTCACTGCTAATATGACCTCAAGCAGTCAATTGGAGCCCGCAGAAGCCACTGACGAGGAACCATGGGCCCAGCAATTAGACCTTCAATGGGAAAAGCGATTCGAATCGCGCGAACCACCTACCAAAGATAAGGTGATGCAGGTCAACTTGGGTAATCAAGACCACCCTAAGCCCATCTTTATAAGTGAAAGCCTATCACTTACAGAAAGGGAAGAATTGATAATGCTCATAAAAGAGTATATAGATGTCTTCGCATGGAGCTACGAAGATATGTCCGGACTTGATCCGCAGGTCGCTATGCACCGTCTAAACATCAAGCCTGACGTCAAGCCAGTCAAGCAGCAACAACGTCAGTTTCGCCCGAACATTATGGAAGCTATTGAAGCCGAAGTTCACAAGCTCATTGCATGTGGCTTCATCCGGGAGGAACAACATCCAGATTGGGTAGCTAACATCGTCCCCGTCCTCAAGAAGAACGGGAAAATACGGATATGCATCGACTACCGTGATCTCAATACGGCCTGTCCCAAAGACGAGTTCCCACTGCCCATCACCGATGTCATGATTGATAATACATGCGGGTTCGAAAGGATGTCTTTCATGGATGGCTTTTCAGGGTACAACCAGATTAAGATGTATCCCGACAACGAGAAGCATACTTCGTTCCGAACACCGTTGGGGTATACTGTTACACTGTAATGCCCTTCGGATTGAAGAACGCCGGAGCAACCTATCAGCGGGCAATGAGTACAATCTTCCGCGATCATCTTCGAAAAACGGTGGAGTGCTATGTCGACGACATTGCCGTCAAAAGCCACAACAAGAATGAACATCTTCGCGACCTGAGAACGATGTTCGACATAATGCGGGCTCATCAACTGAAAATGAACCCGACAAAATCCTTCTTGGGAGTCTCAAGCGGCAAGTTCCTTGGGTTTATTGTCACATCAAAAGGGATTCATCTTGACCCAGACAAGGTCAAAGCCATCCAGAGCATGCATCCACCGAGGAACCTTAAAGAGCTCAGAGACTTGCAAGGTAAACTGGCTTATATTAGAAGATTCATCGCAAATCTCTCAGGTCGCTGTCAACCGTTCACCCGACTTATGAAAAAGGGTGCTTCCTTCCTATGGGATCAAGCTTGCCAGGAAGCTTATGAAGACATCAAGAAGTACCTCACAAAGCCTCCAGTCTTAGTGGCCCCTACATCAGGGAAACCATTCTTGCTTTATGTAAAAGCTATGGACTACTCCCTCGGTGCCCTCCTCGCTCAAAAGGACGACAATGGCCACGAGCAGGCCATTTATTATCTGAGCAGAACTCTCATAGGAGCGGAATCTCGCTACAACCCTATCGAGAAAGAGTGTTTAGCTCTCGTCTTCGCTGTTCAGAAGACACGACATTATTTGGTCGGCCAGACCATACATGTCATCTCCAGAGTAAACCCATTGAGTCTTCTTATGACGAAGCCAGGATCATTGAATTCAAGATTGGCTAAGTGGGCACTTTTATTGTCTCAATACGACACGATTTTCACACCTCAGAAGGCGGTTAAAGGCCAGGCCCTTGCAGAGTTTTTGGCTGCTCATCCAGTTCCCGAGCATTCAAAACTTCACGAAGATATCCCTGATGAAGTCTTCGAGTCTTATGCAACCTCAGAAGAGGAAGTGTGGCAGATGTTCTTCGATGGAGCATCGCGAATGGGCCCTAAAGGCAAGATTATTGCCGGAGTGGGGGTTGTGTTTATCTCCCCGCAGAACCATGTTCTTCCCAGAGCATTTTCTTTGACAGAATCATGCTCCAACAATGTAGCAGAATATAATGCTCTGCTCATCGGTCTCCAGCTTGCCCATGGAATGGGGGTACGCTACCTCGAAGCCTATGACGATTCAAAACTGATCATCAATCAGGTTAAAGGCGAATACGAGGTCCGCCACGAAGACTTGGTACCTTATTACCACACAGCCATTGAATTGGCTAATCTATTTGAAGGCTTCTACATCGGGCACGTGTCTCGATCTCAAAATATCAAGGCGGACGCTCTTGCTGCATTAGCAACAACACTAGCCTTGCCAGCCGACACTGAGTATTACCTCACAGTCGCAACTCGACATCTTGTATGCTCTAAGCATATGCTAAGAACTCGAGAAGTCTATAATGTCTCCACGGATCTTGAACCAAGAGACTGGCACTTTCCTCTCATCAACTATGCTTTGCACGGTCTGCTTCCAGATGATCCTAAAGAAGCGGCATCTATCAGACGAAGGTCTCTCCGTTTCTACTACGATCCAACTCTGAAGACACTTTACCGTCGTTCATATGACGAATGACGGTCTCCTCCTCCGTTGCCTTTCTCATTCAGAGGCACAAGAAGCGCTCCAAGAAGCGCACGACGGCACTTGTGGAGCTCACCAGCCAGGTCCAAAACTTAAGGACAGGTTGCACAGACTTGGATATTATTGGCCAACTATGATAGCCGATGCCATCCAATATGCACGAAGGTGTAAAGCGTGTCAAATCCATGCAGATTTCATACACCAGCCTTCAGAGTTGCTCCACCCGACTGTTGCTTCATGGCCATTTGAAGCATGGGGAATAGATGTTGTAGGGCCAATCAGCCCCTCTTCGACAAAAGGTCACCGGTTCATCCTGGCAATAACCGATTACTTCTCAAAGTGGGCGGAGGCTATACCATTAACTGAAGTCAAAACCTCTAATGTAGTTAATTTCATCAAGCACCATGTCATCCATCGATTTGGTGTCCCTAGGCGGATCATCCACGATAACGGTCCCCAATTCGTAAGCCAAGTATTCTATCGGTTCTGCGATAAATACCGAATTCAGAATGTGGCTTCAACTGCCTATAATCCCGCTGCTAATGGTTTAGCGGAAGCATTCAACAAAACGATCATCAAACTACTCAAAAAGTTCGTCTCCTCGAATAAGCGAGATTGGGACGAAAAGCTTGGTGAATGTCTTTGGGCCTACCGGATCACGGTTCGAACACCAACAGGCAATACGCCTTTTCCCCTGGTATATGGGTGCGAAGCAGTCATCCCGTTGGAAATCCAGATGCCATCATTACGAGTCGCTCTGACCAGTAAGATCACATTAGAGGACAATGATCGATTGCGCCTCCGAGAGCTCGAAGCCCTAGATGAGAAGCGACTACAAGCTCAGCAACACATCGAGTTGTATCAAGCTCGAATTTCAAAAGCCTTCAATAAAAAGGTCAAACAGAGGGTCTTTCAGAAAGGAGACCTGGTTTTAGTCGTCAGACGACCGATGATTATGACGCACAAAACCAAAGACAAATTTCAGCCTAAATGGGAAGGACCGTTCGTAATAGAAACAGTCTATTCAAACGGAGCATTCCGCCTCATGACTTCAGATGGCGACCTACTCATGATGCCGATCAATGGCAAGTTCTTAAAGAAGTATTATCCTTAATCAAGGATCCTTCTCGTGATCAAGTTAACACTACACCTCTGATCAAGATCTTCGTGTCCAAAGTACACACAAAGAGAGCCTTTCTCTTCCTCCAAGGGAGATCATACAACCATAAACCAGTAGGAACCTGGTTGTGCACTGGTTGTCCCTAAGACGAATCAAGGTTATGCAGACATTAACCAAATGATCCAATATCCTTAACTATTAAGGACAGAGGAAAATGTTGGCTTTTAAGTCCAACATAAGTCCTCGACAACTCATCATGCGGAGGGGAATAGCATGGCTAGCCCAATTCAAACGGTAGTTGGTAAAGGCATATCAAACCCGTTGACAGCTGGGGATTTGCTAAAAATCCTAAGGGACCAGTTCTCATTTGATTCCCTCTCCAAAATCACTTACCAATTCTCATCCATAGAATGGTAAGACCACATATACATTCCGCTGTTATGTCAACATCAAACCTATGACAGCAATTCCCTCATTTCTCCCTGTGAGAACGAGACCTCCAAAATCACTTACCAATTCTCATCCATAGAATGGTAAGACCATATATACATTCCGCTGTTACGTTAACATCAAACCTATGACAGCAATTCCCTCGTTTCTCCCTGTGAAAACGAGACCTCCAAAATCACTTACCAATTCTCGTCCATAGAATGGTAGGGCCCCCATACGCATCTCGCTGTTACGTTAACATTAAACCTATGAAAGTGATTCCTCGTTTCTCCCCGTGAAAACGAGACCTTCTCCCAACTTCCATTACAACCTTGAGCCCTGTTGACATTTACAAAAGACAGGTCTCGATACTTATTGACATTTACAAAAGATAAGTATCACCAACCTTGAGCTTGGTGGTGTCTCAATCGGTTATGTCATTGTGACCTCTGAACCAGCAGACAGCCAAGTCTCAATTTTGAGCTTGTTGACATTTACAAAAGACAAGTCTCAACCCGAGCCCTGTTGACATTTACAAAGACAGGTCTCAATACTTATTGACATTTACAAAAGATAAGTATCACCAACTTTGAGCTTGGTGGCGTCTCAATCGGTTATGTCATTGCGACCTCTGAACCAGCAGACAGCCAACTCTCAATTTTGAGCTTGTTGACATTTACAAAAGACAAGTCTCAACCCCGAGCCCTGTTGACCGTGCAATAAAGACAAATTAGTGGACAAATCATAGTTTTGACCGTGCAATAAAGACACAATGGAGAACATTTGAATGGCATAATTAAATAGCTAATTAAGCTCTACCATTAACAAACACAAATTAAACTAATTGGTTGAGTGTGAGGATGAAAGTGATTGACAACCAATTAAATTCATCATAACAATAAGCTTGATTGCTTCCCATGCTTTTTGATGTTCAGAGTCATCAATGCTATTAAGCCTTTGTTAGGAGAGTCTTAGTGGAAATAAAGGAAACATTACTTCTTTGTAATATGAAGTTTTTTTTTCCCCCCCTTTTGACATATAAACTTTTTTCCTGTGCAGTCTTTCTCGTCATAATTGAGTTTTTTTAAGATAAAATATGTGAACCTCATTAGGAATTTTTTTTTTTTTTAAGGATGGAGACCACTCTGGAGACTCAGGGCCTATTTGCATATTGGGCCCATGGTCCTGGGCTAAAACAAGCCCCAAGATTAGATCCAATCTACTTACGTTCAAAAGGCCGAACTTAATAGACAAGCCCAAGAATTCAGAGAAATCAAGACATTTCAACTCATAACAATTGGGACTTCATTAAATATTATTTCTGAGTTCTTTTATTTTTCATGAAGAAAACAAAATTGATGAATAATCATCAGCAATTATAAACACAGGAGCAAGCATAGTCAGTTCCTGCAGCGTTGGCAATGCAAGCTCCGGTTCCCTTCCGCTGCTTGAAGCATCGGGCCTTGCAGCGCAACAGATTGCAGTGGGTCTTGCCCAAAAACACTTGGCATCTTGCTGCATCCACCTGGGCCTGGCCCATCATCTCATTACCTGCAAATTTATCAAAAAAATATCATCATCATCATCATTATTGGAAAACTAAACAAATGAAATAAAGTCATTACACAAATTAATTAGAACCAATTTTATCAATTAGAACTCATCCATGATTCAAGATTGGACTCTGAGACATCAAATTCTTTTGCAAGTGCAAAAGTACTTTCTCCTCTTGAGACTAGTAAAAAAAAATGTCTGTTTGAATAAAGGTCAAAAAAAAATTGATTTGATAACAGTATATTAGTTATTAATAAATGCGAGAACACTTTTTTTTCCCTTTACGTAAATAGTTTTAGAACTGAAGTGAAAAATACAAGATATCTTACGGGTTGCAAAATACTTTTTACACTTTTAAAATTAATTTTATCTAAACAAACATCAAAGTGATAAAAAAGTGTTTCACTTTCACACTTTCAGTCTCACTTGCGGATCACCAAACACCCCACCATTAAGATGTACTTGCAGGGGTCAGAATTTCTCCAAAATTTAAATGAGTCCCAACTTATTCAATCACATTATCACAGTCTACAAAGAAAAATAGTAAATAAGAGAAAAAACAATGAACATTCCTATGCAAATAAACCAACTTTTTTTCTATGTCAACAAAGAAGGGAAGAAAGGCTAGCATGATCATACATGAAGCAAAGATGACAAGAACCAGCAGGAAGCAATGAACACAAGAAAGCTTAGACATCTTCTCTCTCAAGTTAACTAACTCTTTGTTTGTGTTTTTTATTTTTTTGGGGATAAATTTTTCTGTGTGTTACATCTTGTATTTATAGTTACATGGTGCATGAATGCCAGCTGGACCAAAGTTTTACTTCCCTTTAAGGAATGGAAAAATATGGAATGTCTTGATGTTCTTCCAATGATAAAGGATAGTTTTTGTAAATAAACATTAGTGGGAAATTTGACCCCCAATCTTAGGGCGTAGTTCGCAATTTGATTATTAATTTTAAGTTAGTCAATAACCCAAGATTTTATTTGCAAATCATTACTAATTTTTTTGGTTCATTATATATTGGCACTGACAACTCATATTCAACTTTTTAAAATTTTAAAATCACATTTTCAATTAATTACAACCCAAAATGCTGACATATGCACAATCAGAATTTTATGTTTTTTGGAAATATGATGGAATAAGTAAGATTGCAGCCAAGCATTCATTCATTTCAAGTTATGAAATGAGTAGAGAATTACATAAAAGAAGAATTGCTTTGGTTGCAATCAAAAATTAATTTTTAGAAAGCAAACAAATAATTAACTAGCAGTCTAAAATGGAAAATAAATTATGAAAAAAGGTGCTGAAGAAAATAAATTAAATCTAAAACAAATGAGAGAAGAGGCACTCAATTGAGCTATGTTTTAAACTGGATGGAATTTTCTTATTTTATAATAAAGTGACCCAACATTGTGGAAAACATCCTTTTATTTCCCTTGTTTATAGACCAAGAAAAATAAATTCAATTTGTAGATACACAAATCTACTGAAAAGAATATTTTAATCTGAAACATGAGTACAAAATTGATTTTCTCATTGTTGTTGAATTCAGAAATTACATGAAACCGATCTTACTGGTTCACACCATGATGAGTGGCTAGAACCTATGATTCTAGTGGGTTGTCACTTGGACAAGTTAAACCTATGGTTTGCTTTCTAGGGATATGTACATAGCAAATTTACATTGTCATGTCCAAGTCATTTGTCACATAAAATGAATGGCAGGTTAATGATGGATCTGCACAGTAGACCGAATCTGCAAATGATTTTTCTCTTGTAACATGTGCGAATGGCTCTCGCGGATGAAATGAACCCAAATGAGTGTGGGTGTGATAACCTACCCGTGATCGAATGTTGTGTCTCGTTGGACTCACTCCGTGGATGAAACTAGGGGTAGCAATCTGGTCAAGTCAAAATATGCCCTTACTTGAACTAGCTCGAATAACAATCAGATCAAAGGCCTTGATTCATATCCGATTCGGCTGATGATTACCCGCCGGATCAGGAGTACTTGATTGGTTTAATCAAAAAGAAAATACCGTGAATGTATAATAGATTTTAAAGCTTTTTTGAAACTGTAGTTTACAATTCTCCACTATGATGGTCAAATTCTGATCAACACCAGGACCAAGACATGTGTCCCTTATCATCAAAATCTCCCGAAGACACCAATAAGGAAAGCCATTTGAGTAACTCTCTGAAGAGCAGCATCCAGAATATTCCCAAGACCATTTTCTCCTCCCGAGAAATTAATCGTCCCAAGGATATTCATCCTCCTGAGACTGATCCTTCTGTCTTGAGTAAAACAACCTCTGTAACTAACTCCATAGGCTCCCTTCTACATTTGTGAAGTCTGTTACGTCGCTAGATCATCCCATATTTCACACATGGTCCACGACTCCTACTTTAACACAAGCAGTTACAGAAAGCAATCGATATTGCTCTCACAAGTAAGGGCAGAATCTCCACCGTTACAGAAGAATCGCAACGTGTGGATCATGCGATTATTGAATCCCGCATGATTCATTGTCAAGAAGAACCCCCGGATATATAAGATAATAGAAGATACAATACAAAGGCAGGCCGAAAAACAACAGAAATAGTCGAGAGAAAAATAGTCATCATCCAACTATTTTTGCTAAAGAAACAAAGTATTAGCTCTGTTGAATCCCTGTAATCCTTTGAAAATAGTAAATTCTCTCTCTCCCCTCCCTAGGGTTTTTCTCAAATTGAGTTATCATGTAAAACCTGCGTCTTTATGGTTATTTTTTCTACTCTCTTAGATCCAGGTTACAATTTGAAGTGTAGATAAATTCCTTCTGAAATTTACCCTTACATTTTTTATGCTTTTATTGAGAGCTGAGTCCTCACACTCAAGGTTTCTCCCCCTTCAATCTTCCTCATATAGCCTCTTTTTGATCAGCGATAGCCCCACTCAAGAAAGTTACTAGTGGCGCAACTTCCAAGGGAAAGGACAAGGCGGCTGCAGAGGCACGACCTCCATGCGAATCAATAATTAACTGTTCGCAGACGACACTGCCTCCACCACTTCATAGGAGTCGTCTGTAAGCACTCAGCCTTCACAATAGCAAGAAGACCAGCTGTTCAGATGCTCCGAGAAATGAATGAGTGTTAGGATTATGACGTGAATACGTCGTGAAGGTTGATTAATGTCGGATCTGACAGTTACCTTTTTCTGGATCTGTTTTCAGTCTGAGTTGGATTCAATTTCAGTTATTCTGATTGATGGAGTTTGTTTAGGACCAGAAGAGTCTATGTTCTATAAATAACCCCTTAGGGGTGGCCTTCAATGTATTATAAGAGAATCCAATGAATTTGTAATTCCAACAGGTGTAATGCATCTAGGTGAGAGATTTGTGAGAGAAGCTTAGCCACAAGGGTTCGCTGTTCTTGGCGGTCATCAAAGGTTTGTAATCTTCTCAGTGTGAGGTGTAAGTAATTTTTATTGTACTCCCTCAAAATTTTAATAAAGTTTTCTCCCTTCTCCCGTGGACGTACACACAATCTGTTTGATCGGTGGAACCACGATATATTGTTTGTTAGCTTGCTATCTACTTTGAAATATCTTATTCTTCTCTTCTTCAAATTGCCTTAGTAGATCCTATGGTTTTGTTTCCGCTGCGCCGCCCCAGTCTATCTAGTCGTGGGAGCGTCCTCCCCTGAAATCACAACAAGGAGCAGATGAAGGATCATCAACATAAGTCAGACCACGAGCGGAAGCAGATGATTCTCGACCGCGACAACGTCCTTCGCGAACAAGAAGAGTTGATGGTACTCAATCAACAGCTCCAGGCTCAAGTCACTACCCTTCAAAACAAGTCCACATCGTAGAGGGTGACGCCGAGAAAAGCGGGGTTTGGCCTAGCCAGTCCCGAACCCGCCGGACCAAGCCCGAATCTGCCCGACAAAACTGTGCGGCTCGGTCCGACCCGGGCCTCCTTCGGGGGAGGACTTGAGCATGACCCGGGGTCCCGGCCAGTCTGGGTTGGGCCAGACTCGGGCCGGCTCAATTTTTTATTAAATTTTTTGATAAAACTAATAAAGATGTTTGGGTTTCTCATTTTTTAAGTTCCCTCAATTTGACATTGTGATTTGGGCACTTAAGTTGGACGTTGGAGGTCATGGGTTTGAATACTGGTAAAAGCATAGTTTTTTTTATTATTTTACAAAAAAGCTGGGGTGGGGGAGGGGTGGGTGGTGGGGGCAGTGGTCGTGGTGGTGGGCAATGAAGGTGCGGCGGAGGTGGGGGTGGTGGACCGCCAAAGGGATGAGGGCGACGGAGGTGGGTGTTGGCCCAAAGGCCCATCACTCTAGTTTTGATGATGATCAACTCATGTAGTTATAGTACTAATGATCTTGTGTTTAATTAATGACAGATTCATGATTAAGATCTTAGTAGGTGTGGAGCTTCAACAAAGGATTTAAAGTCAAGTTTTGGAGCTATCACCGTTTGATTCAAGAGCTTGTGCATCAAGACCACATCAAGTACTCAAAAGGAGTCTACCTCTATGGATCGTGTTTGGACCAAGTCAAGAAGATGAGAAGACTTCAAGTGAAGACTTCAAGAAGATCAAGACTTGTGTCAAAATTTGTTTTTAATTAAAATATAAAGGATAAAATAGTTGGTGGATTGCTCAAGTATTCCATACACACACACACACTCTTGATTTAGTTTGTTTTCATAAAAGAATTTTTACTTTAGAAAAATACCCATTTGGTTTTTGGTATTCTAAGTTTACATGTTTTTAACCAAAACCGTATCTAGAGCTTAATGTCAAAAACATAGATATTTCATTATGTTTGTGTAGTGGATCATATCCATACACATTATGCTTTAAAAGAGTTTAAATATCTTGTTTTTGTATTTGGTGAAGTTTTAGAAAAACAAGTTTTGGAAAAATCAAGTTTTGGAAAATACAGCTTTTCATTTGAGCCAATTTTTTCAACTTACAAAAATAATCCAAATCTTTTGTAACATGCCTTGATTTTGTGCAAGTATGTTTGTTTATCAAAGTATATTGGTAAAACTATTTTTGTAGATTTTTCGTGAATTTATGGGATTTTATTTCAATCAAAAAGATCAAGTTTTAAATCCCCTAAACTGTGCTGTCTGGCTTCAGCCGGTCGACCGACCGGTCGACCGCCTCTGATGTCGGTCGACCGGGCGGTCGATCGATGTGCACGCCAGTTCTAGCAGGAGGGCCGGTCGACCGACCCTGTCGACCATCCAGAGAGCTCTGCTCTCTGGAAAGGCCCGGTCGACCGACCGGTCGACCGGATAGAGAGCAGTGCTATCTGTATCCTAGCCACGGTCGACCGGCCGGTCGACCGCTGGCTCAACGGTCTGAAAAATGACCATTGACCGGTCGACCGGACGGTCGACCGATAGGCCATCTGGATCCCAACAGCTAGTTTTTCTAACCCTATAAATTTGGGCGTTTGGGTGCTGTTTTCTTTAAGATTTTTTTAGTGGGTTTTGAGCTAGTTTTTCCTACTTTATTAAGAGAGTTTTCTTCACTAAATTGAGAGCTAATACTTCCAATCAAAAGGGAGTTTCGTCAAGAGTGTTTAAAAGAGATTTTCTTGAGTTTTCCTCCACCATTTCCATCCTTATTTTCTCACACAACACTTGAGCCATCCATTGCTATATCTACCTATAGGGATTTGTTGTGAGAGGATTTTAGGTGATCAAGAGTTGTGATCACCAAAGTTCTACTTTGTACTTTGAGGAGGCGGACGTGTGTGTTCGCATTGTTTCGGGTCCTAGTGGGGACTCGGTGTTTCGGGTTCTAGTGGGAACTCGGTGTTTGAGGTGCGGCCTCGGTGAGCCGGTGGGCTTGCGATGTGTACGGACTAGGGAGTCTGAGAGCTTGTAGGTGTTGCGGCACCGAGTGATCCGGTAGGATCGGTTTTAGTGGAAATCCTTCGTGTGTTGAAAGTGGGAATGTAGAGCAAGTGTGCTCGAACCTCAAAACAAATCCCTCGTGTTTGCGATTGCTCTCTCTCTCTCTCTTGTTTATATCTTGCATACTTATCTTGTCTTTATCTTTATATGCATGATATATATTTGTGCTTAATTGTTATATTGCTTGGGATTGTTTGCTAACACTAGTTTTCAACCAAGAGAGCCAACGCGGCACCTCAACTCTTATTTAGAGGAATCTTGAGGAGTTAGTCCAAAGCCCTTCACGGGAATTCGGCTACACTCTTGTGTTAAACTTGGTATTTAGTATAAGAAGTTTTGTTTAGGTCATAATAGTTTTTAATTCCGCATTTAGTGACCATTAGATTAGCCATCACCTATTCACCCCCCTAGGTGATTTACAATTGGTATCAGAGCCAAGTGCTCTTGATTTGGGTCTTACAACCTAGAGTTAAAGATCCTCATTTTTAGGCTAATCACTATTTTTGTACACACACCATGAACTTCATGTCACCACCCATGTTTGACATTCTTAACATCCAAATTTGGAAGGTTAAGATGTCTTTATACCTCAAAGCCCTAGGCATTAATGTTTATCTTGCCATCACTAAAAATTCATATTGTTTAAATGGCAATAATTTTGAGGCTAATGCAAAAGCCCTTCATGCTATAAAATCAACCCCAAATGATGATTATTTATTTAGGGTTTCTAACATTGATTCGGCTTTTGTAGCATGGAACACCCTCACCTCCCTTGGCGAAAAAGATCAATACTATGCGATGAGCGACTCGGATGTTGGAAGCAATACCTCCAACATGTGCTATATGGTCCAAGGGGATAACCCCTTGAGGTAACTACCGAATCCGAGGTAGATGAAGATGACATGTCATATGATGAGCTTACTTGTTTTTGTCAACAACTTTTAGAGAAATATGACATGATTAAAAAAGAAAATTAAAAAGAATTTTGATTGCATGTTAAAGAAAATGATTCTTTTAAAAATGAGGTTGCATGCATTGAAAAAGAGAATGAAATTTTGAAAATGAGAATGTTTCCTTAATGTCTAAATTAAATGATCTTTGTGAAGGAAACACTATTTTGAAAAATAAAATTATTTTGGTAGAAAAACAAAAGGAAGTTGCTTTTCAAGAAAACACCTCTTTGAAAAGAAAAATGGTTGAAAAAGAAAAAGAAAAAGTTTCTAAGAAAAAGAAAAATGATTCTATTTCTCATCATGCTTTACATGCCACCACTAATGAGATGGAATTTTTAAAAATAAAATTGATAATTTGAGCTCAACTTTGAGCACATGTGCATTTATCACTCTAAATTGGAGTCTTTGTTTTCAAAGAAACAAGCTCCACATGTTCATGCACATCATTCACATCATGCATATTCACTATTTGCACGTCACGATCACACTCATAATCATATGCATCCTAATGTGTACAAATGTACACATTGTGGCCGCAAATGCCATTTAGCAAAGTTTTGTTTTGATAAGTTACATCATATTAATTTTGCTAAGAAAAATGTTTGGGTTCCTTACAAGACTAACCCCCAAGGACCAAAAGAAAATGGGTACCAAAATCCCCACCTTGTGTTTTTGATGTAGGTAAGGGCTCTCATATGACGTGAGAGGATTGGTGCCTTGGTGGTGGTTGCACGTGGACTAGATGGACATATTTTTGATGCACCGCTATCAAGGAGTTTTGGTGGGACAACCACCATGTTTTGGAGATTTGGAGTAGTTCCTTGATTTGGTAACTATTTCTAAACTCCTAGTCTATTTACATGCTTTTCATTTGATAATATCATTTAGCATGTTCATGTTTTAATTGTTTTTGTGCTTCATGTGGTAAATACTAGTTTAAATGTAGTTTTTATCAAAACTTGTATTTATACATGTACAAATAGTGAACAACAAATTTATTTATATATGTTTGCACTTCATGATCATTTGTACTCACTTTATACACATGTATAGGCTAGTTTTGATGATTCTCTCATTTATATTTGTTTTGCCTATTTTCTTATTTTACTTCATGTATATGTATTTGTATTCAAATCTAATAAATATACATGTATACCCCGTGAGTCTCTTGCCTTCATGCAAATTATTTAATAGACTCTTTTATGTTTGGGATATGTATGCATATTGTTAGTTTTGGATAAATCATACATATACCTAGAAGTTTGTTTTTAAATTGAAAAATGAATTTTCATGATTTTGTTTTGATAAAATGATAGTTGTTTCGAGCTTCATTGATTATTTTCACGGAAAATGCTAATTACATGACTTTTGTACACTCACACTTCATTTGTTTAGTCATGACCTTGTTCATGAACATATTTTAAGCTTTACCGATTCGAGTGTCGATTCTTGTGTATTTGGTATGACTCATGAAAAACATATATTTTGATTTCATGTTTTGAAGGATCTTTAACTAGTTTTTTCTTCAACTAGTTAATTATTCTTCATTTGGTAGTGATTTTCAATGCTATAATATTTTCAAATCTATTTTTGAAAACTCTTACCTTCCATGGGAGGATGGATGGGCGATTATGCCTTATAAGCTTTATTGAAAATCTTTTATCTTGAGCATATGAAGGGTGGTAGGTTATGAGTTATATACATGATTTACATTGTTATTTTCAATTGGTATCTCTATTGATATTTTTGTATATACTCATATTTTGTTTCCTATATATATGCTTCATAATTTCCATAATATCAATTGCTATTGGTATTCTCTTTTCATACATATATATGTTTTTCATGTGCTTGATTTACAATTGATTCACATTTTTAAAGCACAAAGTTTATGATGAAAAATAATTTTTTTGATCATTATGTTTACATTTGGTATCAATATGTCTCAATTTCATATTTGTTAAATTTCAATTGGTATCAATATGTTTTATAATAATGATTATTTACATTTGGTATCTTAGAAATTGATTGTTTTACAAGAGCTCTGATACCTTTAAAAATTTTGTTATATGATATCTTAAAATTTGGTTCACTAAGATATCTCAAAATTTGTTTTATAAAGAAAAATTCAAAATTTTGTTTGCATAAGAAAAATCAAAACATTTTTTATTTGTATTTCTTATATGCAAGGAGAGCTTAACATCTCTTCTACATATAGATTCATGTTGAGTGTATCTTGTATTGAGAAGCTTGACAACTCTTCTTTATGTGATACACGTGTGTAGGGGGAGCTTCACATCTCCTCTTATGCATTACAAATTATGTGTTATGTGAATTAGGGCTTGTCATCCCTCTTTCATGTAATGCATATATGTAGGGAAGTTAACTTAGCGTCTTCCTCTTCATGAATGTATATCACATATAACCTTTTATTGATTTTATCCCTTATTGATCTCTTTGTTTATGACAAAAAGGGGGAGAAAAATTTTGTTTTTACTTTTACCCCTTTGTTGATGATTGACAAAAAGGGGATAAGTATTTGAGATGTATATGCATGTTTTCCTTACTTTATTATTAAAGTAGGAGAAATATTTATGTTTATGCATATATGTTTTGTTTTGCAAATAGGAGAAAAAGAATTTGTTTTATTTATGCTTGTTAGCATGTTTCTCTCCATACACTTGCATGCATGTTTATGTGCTTCATCGCTATATATTATTGTTTATTGTTTATGCATGAGTTAAGGGGAGCTTCTTTGAAGCTTTACTTTAATCCATGCGTATATAACTTCATGAGTTTTGTCATCATCAAAAAGGGGGAAATTGTTGGCCCGAAGGCCCATCACTCTAGTTTTGATGATGATCAACTCATGTAGTTATAGTACTAATGATCTTGTGTTTAATTAGTGACAGATTCATGATCAAGATCTTAGTAGGTGTGGAGCTTCAACAAAGGATTTAAAGTCAAGTTTTGGAGCTAACACCGTTTGATTCAAGAGCTTGTGCATCAAGACCACATCAAGTACTCATGTAACGCCCCGATCCTGCGGGTACGGAGACGTTACTGCAACGTATATACGCAGGTCAGAAATACCCTCACGTATATACGCTAAGCATCAGTACAGGCAAGAATCAGAGTACGGAAGCAAGTGGTGCATTATACATTCCAACACATGAGTACAATTACAAAGTTATCACCAGATGTGACGCCCTGATCCCGGCGATACGGGGACGTCACTGCAACGTATATACGTAAGTCCGAAGTACCTTCCCGTATATACGCTAAGCATCAGTACAGACAAGAATCAGAGTACGGAAGCAAATGGTGCATTATACATTCCAACACATATATCCAATTACAGAATTATCACCAGATGTGATTACAATATTACAATAATATTATATCACTGATGCGCAAATGCGGGAATACAAGAGATATACAATATATATGAACAGTATAAAAGGAAGCTCACATACACGTATACAAGGAAAGTACAAGCATAAATAGAAAAAGGGCACTCACGAGTTTGCTAGGGAAAAACTCGAGAGGCACAGAGGGGGTCTGGAAGGATGGAACTCTGAAAGGCCTGCTGGGGATCCACGCTACCGCTGCGCTACTCTGAACACACGCTCCTAGCTCCAAGACCTGGACGTGAGAATCCAGGGGAGTCAAATGATACTCCCCAGGCGAATGTAGAAGCAAAACCAAGTGGTGAAGCAGGGTGAGCACAATAATGCATATGTCAAGTGGGAATACTCAGGAGGCAGATAGGATAGAGCAGGTAAGAATAGATATGGCATAATAATCATAAAACAGGAAATCAGAATAAAACCAAGGACGAGCTACAAGGTAGTCATATCATAATACTCATAAAACATGAAATCCGATATAAAGTCCGGAAAAGCAAATACGGTAAGGCACATCACGGATTCATAGCTATTTAAGATGCAGGCTTGGTATGCGTCCCATTCCACATACCTCTACTTACAACTTAAAGAGCCGATTATTATGACACTTTATTATTACTCGTCTTACCCATATATCTAGGTATGTGTCTCGGTGTACGGCCAACTCACATACATCCATATATAAGCAAGTCGAGGTTGTTATTGGAAATCAGCGGTTGTATCGACGAACTATGTTTACAGTGGGTCCCGTACATACCCGGGACCACGGCCACAGGATTGTTCCGTTGCATGGAAACGGAAGCCAGCCGCAAGGCTCAACAGGAGGGACTTATGTATGCCCTATAGATCAGGAATAAGGGAGCCAGCTCTCCCCTCGGTCCCCTGGAGTACCACAGGTCAGACCGGATATAGTGCACAATACCTAATGCCACTGTAAACACGAACACATATCGATATCCGCATGTTTCCCCCGACCCAATACAAGTTGGTCCTTTTTAGGATTCATTAGTTTAATTATCACTTTACGGGAAAAACAGGAAATAAACATGATCAGGAATAAGGAGTACATAAGTACTATATAGTCAGGTCACTGCATGTAAAGCAGGAAAACAGGTCACTGATCATGAAATAGATAACAAGTTAATATTCCCGTAAAAGAGATAATCACATGTCGAATATATCATGCTGGGTGTGAGATGATAGCATGACAAGTGGTGATATTAAGCAAGCAACCAAACATGATAAAAGATAGATAATAATCGGGTGGCAAGGTTATGTCAAGAGATTGATAATAGTCTGGGTAAGTCAGGTCATAACCAGAGGGTCTTACCAAATAGTAGCAAGTCAGGTGGTCAGGTGGTATACACTAAATGTCAGGTGATATACATGTGTTAAAAGGTAGCATGTAACTGACAGGTCTAAAATAATGGTATGGCCTGGTAACATAAAAGCAATGACCCAAAGTCCAACAAGTCCAACGACCACGAAGGGTCGGCCACGCATAGCATAAAGCAATAAATGATATAAAGCATGAAATACAATACATGAAGACTAGAGCAATCAATGAAATAGGAAAACAAGAGGGTAGCGAGTGAGAACACTCGCCTGAGTCACCAATATACCGAAATCCACGGAAGCTCGGGATGCGCCACAAAACCTGATATAAATATGTAGAGAGAAGATGAGAGAGAAAGAATAGAAGACGATGTTTGTCAAGTGACAAGTCAAGAGATACCTATATGTGATGTAAGTCTATAGGTTAAGGTTCATGTTCAAGGAAGAAATCAATCAGAACAGACAGCCAGAATTAGTCGACTAGGTTGGAAGAGTAGTCGACTAATAGAGGGGTTAGTCGACTAGGAAGAGGGGGTAGTCGACTAATACTGTGATCCAGAGAGTTAGATTTGGTTTCAGGGAAAAGTTAGTCGACTGGGGTAAAATAGGTAGTCGACTAACAGATACTCTAAGTCGACTAATAGTATGGTCAGGTCGACTAGAACTGAGATACAGAAAGTTGGGTTTTGATTCTGGAGTCGACTAGGGAGAAGGGTTAGTCGACTAGGGGGTTCAAGTCGACTAGGGTGGAATTTGGTAGTCGACTAATGAAGTCGCACCTACAGTAATAAGGTCGCAGTTCAAATGAGTTAGTCGACTAGGGTCAAGGGTGTAGTCGACTAAGGGTCTCTAGTCGACTAGGAAAATAGGTAAGTCGACTAATACTGCGTTTCCAGAAAAGGTTAAGTTTCAGCTAAGGGTTTCTAGTCGACTAGGCTCTAGGTCAAGTCGACTAATCGACTGGAAACAGCAACCAGAACAGATTTCTAATGGTGGTTGTGTTTGATAATCAAATAGCATGTTTATGAAGATACAAACCTATATGATATGGATACATGAATATACAAGGAATTAGACAAGTGCTGGTGAGTAGGAATACTCACATGGAACGGTTATTGGAAGCTCTATGTGTTCGGAAAGATCGAGGTTGACAATATCGCCAAATGGATCCACGGCGACACGATCGACGAAGGAAGCTACGGTCCAAATCCAAAGGAGGGTTGTTGTGGTGGTTGTGGTGAAGAGAGAGGGAGCAGGAGAGAGAAAGTGAAGAGAGAGAAAGAGAGAGAAATCTAGAGAGAGAAAGGAGATTTCTAGAGAGAGAAAGAGATGATGAGAGAGAGAGAGAATCAGGAGAGAGAGAGGGTGTGGTTGAGAGAGAGAGAGAGAGAGCTAGAGTGAGAAAGAGAGGAGAGAGAAAGAGAGAGGAGAGAGAAACAGGAGAGAGAGAGAGAGAGATCCAAGAGAGAGAGAGGGAGAGTCCAGGAGAGAGAGAGAGAGAGAGGAGAGAAATAGAGAAGGGGGGTTTTGCCCCCCTTGTTCCCGCACACAGCGCCCCCCCCACTGGGGGCGCTCAGCCGGTCGCCGGCCAGGGCGGCGCCGGCAGAAAAGAAGAGGGGCAGCGCCCCCTCAGACAGAGAGAAGGAGGGGGCTGCGCCCCCTCCAGCAGAGAAAGAGGGGGGCTTTGCCCCCTCCAGCACTGGCGCAGGGGCCCAGGCGGGCCCCTGGCCGCCCACGGCCGCCGGCACAGCGACGGCGGCGCCAGAACCCGGGGTGGCGCCGGCCACCCGAGGAGGAGAAGGAGGGGCTGCTGCCCCCTCCACAGCGGCGCACAGGGGGCCCGAGGCCCCCTGGCCGCGCCCAGGCCGCCGGCCGCGCGCCGGCGGCGGTCTGCCCTCGCCGGGGCAGCGCCGGAGGAGAGGGGAGCCGGCGATGGAGGTGGACGTGGCCGGATCCAAGAGGAGGAAAGAAAGAAAAGAAAAGAAAAGAAAAGAAAAGAAAAGAAGAAGAGAGAGAAGATGGGGGGTGATCCCACGCCGGCGTTGACCGCCGGAGGTGGCCGGAGGCGCCGGCGGTGGGGCTTGGTTGGGTGTCGCCACGCAAGAGAAGAAGAAGAAGAAGAAGAAGAAGAAAGAAAAGAAGAAGGAAAAGAATAGAAAAGAAAGGAAAAAAGGAAAGAAAAGAAAAGGAAAAGAGAGAGAGAGATTGATGGATGGGAGGGGTTTAATGAGGGAGAGGGGAGGTGTCTCCCACGTGGCTGCTGGAGTCGGTGGGAAAAAGGGAGGAAAAGAAAGGAAAAGAAAGAAAGAAAGATTTAAAATAATAATATAATATTAAGGTTGAAAAATCGACTGTCTCCGAAAAATCCCCAAAAATACCCGGAGGTGGAAAACGTCATCCTGAGGAATAATATGAAATCGGTTTCAGAAATAAAATCCCGTTTTCAAATTAAAAATCCAGAAGCCAAACGCCGATACCGGTCTACACCGGGTCGGCCGGATTTTGATAAATTCCGAAAAATCCCAGAAAATGCATTAAAGAAGAAAACATGATTTTAAGACGTAAAGTGAAAGCGGAATTCAGAAATTCAATCCCGATTGTAAACTAAAAATCCTGGAATCAGTTACCTACCGACTCCGAAGGAATTTCCATAAAATCATAAAATCCTCAGAAAAAGAATGTAAGTAAGAAATGTAATTCTAAAAGATAAAGTCTAAAGGACCATCATGAAATTCTAAACAGTTTGAGAATTAAAAATCCAGGAATCGGTCAGCGGCACTGGCCGACACCGGTTTTGAAGAAATTCATTTTAATTCCAGAAAAATCTAGAAAATCATAGAAAATCTAATATATTGGAAAATAATATTTGAAACTGAAATCGGTCAAATCTAATCACCGGAAAGACCAAACCGAGTAATATATTATAATCGAGTTCCTGGTTCGGACTGGGACTGACCCCGAGTCCACGAATCCAAAACCAAGACAAAACAATTATAAAAGGAATTCATAATACAGAATAAATACAGGAAACAAATCGAAAAAATACGATCGGAAAATCTGAATACGCAACTAAGTACGTATTCCGGGAACAGGGTATTACAATCCACCCACCTTACAAAAATTGCGTCCTCGCAATTTCGTTAAGGGGCAAATTGAATACAAAGGGGACAAAGGCTGGAATTTATACTAATTAAGATATGAAGCACTATAGGTAGGGCTCTCAAGTCAACTGAATAATAATCATACTCTGCATTTCCGGCTGATGATGTCGTGGCTGTGTAATAAATCTTTAGAATAATGCTGAATAATACTGATGATGTCGTGGCTGTGAAATAAATGAATACTGATGATGTCGTGGCTGTGTAATAAAAAAACCCCGAAAATCCTGAGCATAATAAAGAAGACCGATAATTAAGAATCCGACTGCTGTCCTCTGAAAGATAGCCAGATCAAGACCGATCTGGAGAATACCAAGCTTCATAGAATTGGCCGAAGAGATCACATAATAGCTTCCTTCTGAACCAGCCACTACCTCTCTAGTCTAGTCATATCTTAAGATAGTATAAGGCTTCATAAAACCAAAACATAAAACCAAAACGGGGAAAGGATAGGAGAGATCAGGAATCCAAGGAAAGATAGTCAAGGAGGGATTTGAAATCAAAGGAAAGATAGTCAAGAAATAGATAACTCTGCACTTGCAGTTGGAATGTATAACCAAGATTCATGTATTCCAGTTGCAAATCTCTTTACCATTGATTTGCCTTCTGGACGTACTGAGGAAGTTAGAGCCTAAGCTCTGATACCAACCTGTGACGCCCCGATCCCGGCGATACGGGGACGTCACTGCAACGTATATACGTAAGTCCGAAGTACCTTCCCGTATATACGCTAAGCATCAGTACAGACAAGAATCAGAGTACGGAAGCAAATGGTGCATTATACATTCCAACACATATATCCAATTACAGAATTATCACCAGATGTGATTACAATATTACAATAATATTATATCACTGATGCGCAAATGCGGGAATACAAGAGATATACAATATATATGAACAGTATAAAAGGAAGCTCACATACACGTATACAAGGAAAGTACAAGCATAAATAGAAAAAGGGCACTCACGAGTTTGCTAGGGAAAAACTCGAGAGGCACAGAGGGGGTCTGGAAGGATGGAACTCTGAAAGGCCTGCTGGGGATCCACGCTACCGCTGCGCTACTCTGAACACACGCTCCTAGCTCCAAGACCTGGACGTGAGAATCCAGGGGAGTCAAATGATACTCCCCAGGCGAATGTAGAAGCAAAACCAAGTGGTGAAGCAGGGTGAGCACAATAATGCATATGTCAAGTGGGAATACTCAGGAGGCAGATAGGATAGAGCAGGTAAGAATAGATATGGCATAATAATCATAAAACAGGAAATCAGAATAAAACCAAGGACGAGCTACAAGGTAGTCATATCATAATACTCATAAAACATGAAATCCGATATAAAGTCCGGGAAAAGCAAATACGGTAAGGCACATCACGGATTCATAGCTATTTAAGATGCAGGCTTTGGTATGCGTCCCATTCCACATACCTCTACTTACAACTTAAAGAGCCGATTATTATGACACTTTATTATTACTCGTCTTACCCATATATCTAGGTATGTGTCTCGGTGTACGGCCAACTCACATACATCCATATATAAGCAAGTCGAGGTTGTTATTGGAAATCAGCGGTTGTATCGACGAACTATGTTTACAGTGGGTCCCGTACATACCCGGGACCACGGCCACAGGATTGTTCCGTTGCATGGAAACGGAAGCCAGCCGCAAGGCTCAACAGGAGGGACTTATGTATGCCCTATAGATCAGGAATAAGGGAGCCAGCTCTCCCCTCGGTCCCCTGGAGTACCACAGGTCAGACCGGATATAGTGCACAATACCTAATGCCACTGTAAACACGAACACATATCGATATCCGCATGTTTCCCCCGACCCAATACAAGTTGGTCCTTTTTAGGATTCATTAGTTTAATTATCACTTTACGGGAAAAACAGGAAATAAACATGATCAGGAATAAGGAGTACATAAGTACTATATAGTCAGGTCACTGCATGTAAAGCAGGAAAACAGGTCACTGATCATGAAATAGATAACAAGTTAATATTCCCGTAAAAGAGATAATCACATGTCGAATATATCATGCTGGGTGTGAGATGATAGCATGACAAGTGGTGATATTAAGCAAGCAACCAAACATGATAAAAGATAGATAATAATCGGGTGGCAAGGTTATGTCAAGAGATTGATAATAGTCTGGGTAAGTCAGGTCATAACCAGAGGGTCTTACCAAATAGTAGCAAGTCAGGTGGTCAGGTGGTATACACTAAATGTCAGGTGATATACATGTGTTAAAAGGTAGCATGTAACTGACAGGTCTAAAATAATGGTATGGCCTGGTAACATAAAAGCAATGACCCAAAGTCCAACAAGTCCAACGACCACGAAGGGTCGGCCACGCATAGCATAAAGCAATAAATGATATAAAGCATGAAATACAATACATGAAGACTAGAGCAATCAATGAAATAGGAAAACAAGAGGGTAGCGAGTGAGAACACTCGCCTGAGTCACCAATATACCGAAATCCACGGAAGCTCGGGATGCGCCACAAAACCTGATATAAATATGTAGAGAGAAGATGAGAGAGAAAGAATAGAAGACGATGTTTGTCAAGTGACAAGTCAAGAGATACCTATATGTGATGTAAGTCTATAGGTTAAGGTTCATGTTCAAGGAAGAAATCAATCAGAACAGACAGCCAGAATTAGTCGACTAGGTTGGAAGAGTAGTCGACTAATAGAGGGGTTAGTCGACTAGGAAGAGGGGGTAGTCGACTAATACTGTGATCCAGAGAGTTAGATTTGGTTTCAGGAAAAGTTAGTCGACTGGGGTAAAATAGGTAGTCGACTAACAGATACTCTAAGTCGACTAATAGTATGGTCAGGTCGACTAGAACTGAGATACAGAAAGTTGGGTTTTGATTCAGGAGTCGACTAGGGAGAAGGGTTAGTCGACTAGGGGGTTCAAGTCGACTAGGGTGGAATTTGGTAGTCGACTAATGAAGTCGCACCTACAGTAATAAGGTCGCAGTTCAAATGAGTTAGTCGACTAGGGTCAAGGGTGTAGTCGACTAAGGGTCTCTAGTCGACTAGGAAAATAGGTAAGTCGACTAATACTGCGTTTCCAGAAAAGGTTAAGTTTCAGCTAAGGGTTTCTAGTCGACTAGGTTCTAGGTCAAGTCGACTAATCGACTGGAAACAGCAACCAGAACAGATTTCTAATGGTGGTTGTGTTTGATAATCAAATAGCATGTTTATGAAGATACAAACCTATATGATATGGATACATGAATATACAAGGAATTAGACAAGTGCTGGTGAGTAGGAATACTCACATGGAACGGTTATTGGAAGCTCTATGTGTTCGGAAAGATCGAGGTTGACAATATCGCCAAATGGATCCACGGCGACACGATCGACGAAGGAAGCTACGGTCCAAATCCAAAGGAGGGTTGTTGTGGTGGTTGTGGTGAAGAGAGAGAGGGAGCAGGAGAGAGAAAGTGAAGAGAGAGAAAGAGAGAGAAATCTAGAGAGAGAAAGGAGATTTCTAGAGAGAGAAAGAGATGATGAGAGAGAGAGAGAATCAGGAGAGAGAGAGGGTGTGGTTGAGAGAGAGAGAGAGAGCTAGAGTGAGAAAGAGAGGAGAGAGAAAGAGAGAGGAGAGAGAAACAGGAGAGAGAGAGAGAGAGATCCAAGAGAGAGAGAGGGAGAGTCCAGGAGAGAGAGAGAGAGAGGAGAGAAATAGAGAAGGGGGGTTTTGCCCCCCTTGTTCCCGCACACAGCGCCCCCCCCACTGGGGGCGCTCAGCCGGTCGCCGGCCAGGGCGGCGCCGGGCGGCGCCGGCCGCCGGCAGAAAAGAAGAGGGGGCAGCGCCCCCTCAACAGAGAGAAGGAGGGGGCTGCGCCCCCTCCAGCAGAGAAAGAGGGGGGCTTTGCCCCCCTCCAGCACTGGCGCAGGGGCCCAGGCGGGCCCCTGGCCGCCCACGGCCGCCGGCACAGCGCCGGCGGCGCCAGAACCCGGGGTGGCGCCGGCCACCCCGAGGAGGAGAAGGAGGGGGCTGCTGCCCCCTCCACAGCGGCGCACAGGGGGCCCGAGGCCCCCTGGCCGCGCCCAGGCCGCCGGCCGCGCGCCGGCGGCGGTCTGCCCTCGCTGGGGCAGCGCCGGAGGAGAGGGGAGCCGGCGATGGAGGTGGACGTGGCCGGATCCAAGAGGAGGAAAGAAAAGAAAAGAAAAGAAAAGAAAAGAAAAGAAAAGAAGAAGAGAGAGAAGATGGGGGGTGATCCCACGCCGGCGTTGACCGCCGGAGGTGGCCGGAGGCGCCGGCGGTGGGGCTTGGTTGGGTGTCGCCACGCAAGAGAAGAAGAAGAAGAAGAAGAAAGAAAGAAAAGAAGAAGGAAAAGAATAGAAAAGAAAGGAAAAAAAGGAAAGAAAAGAAAAGGAAAAAGAGAGAGAGAGATTGATGGATGGGAGGGGGTTTAATGAGGGAGAGGGGAGGTGTCTCCCCACGTGGCTGCTGGAGTCGGTGGGAAAAAGGGAGGAAAAGAAAGGAAAAGAAAGAAAGAAAGATTTAAAATAATAATATAATATTAAGGTTGAAAAATCGACTGTCTCCGAAAAATCCCCAAAAATACCCGGAGGTGGAAAACGTCATCCTGAGGAATATTATGAAATCGGTTTTCAGAAATAAAATCCCGTTTTCAAATTAAAAATCCAGAAGCCAAACGCCGATACCGGTCTACACCGGGTCGGCCGGATTTTGATAAATTCCGAAAAATCCCAGAAAATGCATTAAAGAAGAAAACATGATTTTAAGACGTAAAGTGAAAGCGGAATTCAGAAATTCAATCCCGATTGTAAACTAAAAATCCTGGAATCAGTTACCTACCGACTCCGAAGGAATTTCCATAAAATCATAAAATCCTCAGAAAAAGAATGTAAGTAAGAAATGTAATTCTAAAAGATAAAGTCTAAAGGACCATCATGAAATTCTAAACAGTTTGAGAATTAAAAATCCAGGAATCGGTCAGCGGCACTGGCCGACACCGGTTTTGAAGAAATTCATTTTAATTCCAGAAAAATCTAGAAAATCATAGAAAATCTAATATATTGGAAAATAATATTTGAAACTGAAATCGGTCAAATCTAATCACCGAAAGACCAAACCGAGTAATATACTATAATCGAGTTCCTGGTTCGGACTGGGACTGACCCCGAGTCCACGAATCCAAAACCAAGACAAAACAATTATAAAAGGAATTCATAATACAGAATAAATACAGGAAACAAATCGAAAAAATACGATCGGAAAATCTGAATACGCAACTAAGTACGTATTCCGGGAACAGGGTATTACACCAGAGGTGATCCAATATTACATGAATATTACATCACTGACATGCGCAATTGCGAGAATACAAAGAGGTGTACAAGTATGAACAGTACAATAGGTAGCTCAGAGTCATAACAGGAAAACTCTAGAGCCACACAAGGGGGCCTGGAAGGATGGGGCTTCAGATGGTCTGCTGGAGATCCACGCTACCGCTGCGCCATTCTGATCAGCAACTGGAAGAATCCACACGCTCCAAGCTCCATGACCTGGACATGAGGATCCAGGGGAGTCAGATGAAACTCCCCAGGCAAGTGGTGAAGCAAAGGCCAGATGGCGTGCTAAGATAAGTACAAGTGTATCGATAAAACCGAATCATAATCATGCATTGAAAACTGTGTCGTGAGCAGAAGCATGTATAGCAGGTAGATATATAACAAGTGATATCAAGTAGGAAGTACTCATGGTATGATAAGATAGGAGCAGAAGACTGATGGAATAGAATACAAGTGATAAATCAGGATTGAACAGCTAATATGATAATAATCATAAAACCGGAAATCCGAAGTAAAATCCAGTACAAGCAAACATGGCGAGGCATATCACAGATTCATAGCCGTCTAAGTTGCAGGCTTCAGTATGCGTCCCAGCACACATATATCCATATCTGAGTAAAGCAAGACTGTTATTGGAAACCAGCTGGGGTATCAACGAACTATGTTTACAGTGGGTCCCGTACATACCCGGGACCACGGCCCAGGATTGTTCCGCTGCTTGGTGACGGAACCTGCCGCAAGGCTATCAGGAGGGACTTATGGATGCCCTTATCATGATGGTACCAGGAAGGAGGGAGCCAGCACTCCCCTCGGTCCCCTGGAGGCCCACAGGTCAGACCGGAAGTTTTAGTTGCACAACATGCCTAATACCACTGTAAACACGAACACATATTGATAGCCGCAAGTTTCCCCCGACCCGATGCAAGTTGGTCCTTTTTATGGCTTGTTAACAAGATTATCAGATTACGGGAATGAGTAGGAATATAACTGGTTATAACAGGAGATGGCCCTACAGATTCAAGAGGTGGCCCCCACAGATTCAAGAGGTGGCCCCCACCACGTATGTGGTGTGGCACTTTGTTCCATGTGGCACTTTGCTCTGAGGGAAATGGATTCTAGAGGTGGCCCCCACAGATTCAAGAGGTGGCCCCCACCACGTATGTGGTGTGGCACTTTGTTCCATGTGGCACTTAGTTCCATTTAGGATAACAGGTCACTGTATGCAATATAGGATAACAAGGCAAGATTCCCGTAAACGTGATAATCACAAGGTCAAGTATATCATGCTGGGTGTCAAGTGATAGCATGACAGGAGGATGATATTGGCAGGTGACAAGTCATGTCAAGAGATTGATATTAGTCTGGTGGCAAGTCATGTCATAACAAGCGGCCTTGCCAAGAAGTAGCATGTCAGGTGTTAGGTGATAAAACATCAGGTGCCAGGTGATACAAACAGGTGTTACATAGTAACATGTAAATGACAGGTATGGCATGTCAAGTGTTAACATATCAGGTAAATACATGGCATGTGATAAAGTAGTAGCTGAGCACAACCAAGCGGAGCTGAGCAAGCTGGTAGTACAGACAGCAACAAGTATTTAACACTGGAGCGTCTGGCAAGGTTACCGGGACAACTCGGCTTAAGGTGCGAGTAGGAAATCCGGCACATCCCGCCTAGACGAATCTAGTGGTAATGCGCTGAACGCTGATCATGATAACTAGGCGGAGCTGAGAAACCTGACGATCCCAATCACGTCTCTTTCGAGATAGTGAGAGACCGGAGGCTGAAGGATCCAGAGAAACCTGACGGTCCCAATCACGTCTCTTTCAAGATAGTGAGTGACCGGAGGCTGAGGGTCCGATTGCGCTCGGGGTTGAAGTGCACTCTCGGTGGCTACTAGCCATCCCAGGGGTGGGCAGAAACCCAGAGTCCAATCGACCACGAAGGGTTGGCCACGCATGTTATAAAGCAGCAAGTATATCTCAGGCATGGTATATGTACAAGAATTAAACTACCCTAATACAAGTATTCGTCACAGAGCAATACATGTCCAGTCATTGGCACTCGGCCATACACCAATACAGGGACTCAGCTCAATACGAAATACATATGGAATAAAATACATGGAGGCGAGAGCGAGAACACTCGCCTAAATCACCAGAAATGCCGAAAGGTCCGAAATCCATGGAACTCGGGACGCGCCATAAAATATGATATAAATAATAGAGAGAAAGAGAGAGAAATATGTGGGAAGGGAGAGTGCACAGGGAGACGCGGGTTTTGAGAGTGTGCGAGGGTCGCATACGCGGGAGTTAGCGTCGCGAGAATAACAGACGCGGGAATCACAGACGCGGGAATAGCAGACGCGGGGTTCGCGTCGCGAGAATGGTAGACGCGAAAATAGCAGACGCGGGGTTCGCGTTGCATAGATGCCACAACCGCGAGGTCTGCGTTCAAGGCAGAACGTGAGGAGAACGCGGACGCGGACGTGGGTTCTGCGTCGCGTTAACACAAGAAGAACACAGACGCGGGAATAGGCTCCGCGTTGTGTCAATACAGGAATGCGCGGATTGCGTTTAAAGAATTGCCTAGACGCGGGGGTGAGATCCGTGTTAGGAAACAAAGAGAAAGGAGGGAAGGTGATTTCTTTGGTGGTGGTGTTTAGTATTTGTCCCGGAATAATCGTAAACGATTACCGGAATAATCAACGGAGAGTTGCACTTGTCACCGGAATGATTACCGGAATAATCGTGAACGATTACCGGAATAATCCATCGGAGAGTTGCAATTGTCACCGGAATGATTACCGGAATAATCATAAACGATTACCGGAATAATCACCGGAGCCGGAATGATCACCGAAATAATCGTGAACGATTACCGGAATGATCACCGGACGACGAAAAGGAGCTCGCCCCAATCCAAAGGAGTGGTCGGCCCTTGAGGAGATGATGGGGTGGTGGCTTTGTGAAGAGGTTTTGATGGTGGTGGTATTTTTGGAGAAGGTGAAGGAGAAGGTGGAAGCTTTGGTGGAGTTTTGGAGTTTGTGGTGGTTTACATGGAGATGGAGGAGGAAGAAGATGAAGGTAAGGAGTTGGAGAAGTTGTAGTGGTGGTTGTTGTGGTGGAGATGAAGGAGGAGTTGGTGGTGGTTAAGGTGTTGGTGAAGAGAAAATGAAGTGAAATGAAGAAGGAAAGGTTTATATAGGAATTGGATTTGTGAAGGTGGTGTAAAAATGGAAAAGAGAGGGGTTTATTTGTAAAATGGAAGGGTGAGGTGTTTCTCTTGGCCAATCTTGGCCGGCCATGGAGATGGGAGAGGTTGGATATTTTGGAGGAGATATTTTTGGAGGAGAAGATATATTTGGAGGAAGAATGTAGAAAGAAATGGAAGAATGGAGAATTTGGTGGAAAGGAAAGGAAGGAAAGAAAATAGGAAAAAGGAAGAAAATGAAAAAGGGAAGATATTTTTTTGGAAGAAAAAGTGGAAATAATTAGAGTAGCGGATTCCCGGGATTCGGTTGCGGATGCGGAAAACTTTCGGAAAAATACCGAAATCGTCCCGAAATCAAGTATCTCGGAACGACCCGCAAAAATTCTCAAAAATCAAGAATATTATTTTAATAATCATGGTGAAATTCGTTTTAAGAAATTCTTTATAGTTTTTAAATTAAAAATTCTGGAATCTGCCGCCAATATCGGTCGGCACCGAATCTGGCAGAAATCCGAAAAATTCTGAAAATACCCCAAAAATGAATTAAGATAGTAAATATTATTCTAAGCAAATATGTGAAAGCGGTTTCTCAAAATTTGACTCCATTTGTAAATTAAAAATCTAGAAGTCGGTCAGCGGTGCTGGTCGACACCGTTTTGAAGATTTTCCATTTAATTCAGGAATTTTCAGAAAATCATAGAAAATCTAAAATATTGTAAAATGATATTTGAAACTAAAATCGGTCAAATCTGATGACCGAAAGACCAAATTGAGTAATACACTAGGATCGGGTCCCCGGTTCCGAGAAGGGCAGACTCTGAGTTCACGAATCCGGATCCAAGACAAAACGATCATATAAATAATTCATATTACAAAATAAATACAGAAGTAAATCGAAAAATACGATTGAAAAATCTGAATACGCAACTAAGTACGTATTCCGGAGCGGGGTGTTACAACTCAAGAGGAGTCTAGCTCTATGGATCGTGTTTGGACCAAGTCAAGAAGATGAGAAGATTTCAAGTGAAGATTTCAAGAAGATCAAGACTTGTGTGTAGGTTTGTTTTTATAAGATTTTGTTTTTAGTTAAAATGTAAAGGATAGAATAGTTGGTGGATTGCTCAAGTATTCCATATACACACACTCTTGATTTAGTTTGTTTTCATAAAAGAATTTTTACTTTAGAAAAATACCTATTTGGTTTTTGGTATTCTAAGTTTACATGTTTTTAACCAAAATCGTATTTAGAGCTTAATGTCAAAAACATAGATATTTCATCATGTTTGTGTAGTGGATCATATCCATACACACTATGCTTTAAAAGAGTTTAAATATGTTGTTTTTGTATTTGGTGAAGTTTTAGAAAAATAAGTTTTGAAAAAAATCAAGTTTTGGAAAATACAGTTTTTAATTTGAGCCAATTTTTTCAACTTACAAAAATAGTCCAAATCTTTTGTAACATACCTTGATTTTGTGCAAGCATGTTTGTTTATCAAAGTATATTAGTAAAACTATTTTGTAGATTTTTCGTGAATTTATGGGATTTTATTTCAATCAAAAGATCAAGTTTTAAATCCCCTAAACTATGCTGTCTGGCTTCAGCCGGTCGACGGACCGGTCGACCCCACTCTGAAGTCGGTCGACCGGGCGGTCGACCGACGTGCACAGATGTGAACGCCAGTTCTGGCAGGAGGGCCGGTCAACCGACCCGGTCGACGACCAGTCGACCGGACAGAGAGCAGTGCTCTCTGTATCCTAGCCACGGTCGACCGGCCGGTCGACCGCTGGCTCAACGGTCTGAAAATGACCGTTGGCCGGTCGACCGCAGGCCACCTGGATTCCAACGGCTAGTTTTTTTAGCCCTATAAATTTGAGGGTTTGGGTGTTGTTTTCTCTAAGATTTTTTAGTGGGTTTTGAGTTAGTTTTTCCTATTTCATTAAGAGAGTTTTCTTCACTAAACTGAGAGCTAATACTTCCAATCAAAAGGGGAGTTTTGTCAAGAGTGTTTAAAAGAGATTTTCTTGAGTTTTCCTCCACCATTTCCATCCTTGTTTTCTCACACAACACTTGAGCCATCCATTGCTATATCTACCTATAGGGATTTGTTGTGAGAGGATTTTTGGTGATCAAGAGTTGTGATCACCAAAGTTCTACTTTGTACTTTGAGGAGGCGGACGTGTGTGTTCGCATTGTTTCGGGTCCTAGTGGGGACTCGGTGTTTCGGGTTCTAGTGGGAACTTGGTGTTTGAGGTGCGGCCTCGGCGAGCCGGTGGGCTTGCGGTGTGTACGGACTAGGGAGTCCGAGAGCTTGTAGGTGTTGCGGCACCGAGTGATCCGGTGGGATCGATTTTAGTGGAAATCCTTCGTGTGTCGAAGGCGGGGATATAGAGCAAGTGTGCTCGAACCTCGAAACAAATCCTCGTGTTTGCGATTTCCCTCTCTCTCTCTCTCTCTCTCTTTGTCTCTTATTTATATCTTGCATACTTATCTTGTCTTTATCTTTATATGCATGATATATATTTGTGCTTAATTGTTATATTACTTGGGATTGTTTGCTAACACTAGTTTTCAACCTAGAGAGCCAACGCGGTACCTCAACTCTTATTTAGAGGAATCTTGAGGAGTTAGTCCAGAACCCTTCACAGGGAATTCGACTACACTCTTGTGTTAAACTTGGTATTTAGTGTAAGAAGTTTTGTTTAGGTCATAATAGTTTTTAATTGCGCATTTAGTGACCATTAGATTAGTCATCACCTATTCATCCCCCCCCCCAGGTGATTTACAGTGGGGGTGGTGGACGGAGGAGGTGGGGGTGGGGGGGTGGGAGAGGAGGGTCCCGGGCGGGCTGTGCCAAAACTCAGGCCCGGCCCGGCCCCCCCAGAGCGTGGGCCACATTTTCCCCACCCAGGGCACGCCCCAGGGGAAGGGGCGGAATTGAGCCGGACCAGGCCGGCTCACCCGCGTCGTGGACCACATTTGCCTCACCAGGGGCACGCCTCGGGTAAAGGGGCCGGACCGGACCGGGCCGGGCCCATATGGGTCAGCACGCGTGTTGGCCGGCCGATCCGGCCCGGTTTGAACCCCTACATGAGATCCACATAAGATTTACCCAAACCATTTCAATATGTTTCAAATTCATGTTTGAAGTAAACAAACAATCGGAGAGCTCGAACACTTCGAGCACTTCGGAATTTCTTCAGACTAAACAAAGGCCCCGTGATCTGACGAAGAGTAATAAAGCAACGAATCAGATCGCCTGTCGAGCACTGATACTCAGATTGGATTTGTATTCATGGATGACATGACATGATGTCACTTGTAGAAAACCAAGATTGTGGCCATAAACTTTTTTTTTCTTTTTTTTATTTCCTATCTAATCTAATCTAGTATTCAGGGTACAGGGATCACCCCAAAATTGATTAAAATTACACTTAGTTCACTGTTTGCATACCAAGTTTAGAGTTGTGCGAACAATGAAACGAATATCCAAAAGTAATTGTCGAGGGAATCCTTTCTTTTCCCCTTACAATTAGTCTCTAAACATCATTTTTGTGCGAAGTTGTGTTTTAATCTTTCGATAAGCAATTTTTGAATTAAAGTGCACGACCCACCAACATCACAGACTTATTAAGTAGCAATTTAAATTCGCAACGCAGTAAAGCTAATAGGAACTCGTGGAGGGAGACTCTTTTGTGAGTCAGTGTACACACACCCGGTCACGGAATCGCCGAATCGTACCAGGAAACGGTGGTCGGGAACCAGAACCGACCGTCGTCGCCGGTTCCATGGTTCCAAACTGAACCAGCACCGGCCGCGCGGGCTGCCGGTTCCGATTTCTGATTTTCAGAACCTAAAAAAGCCGGTTTTGGTTCTGAACTGATTTTTTTTCTTTTCGACCAGCCACAGGCCCACAAACTGAACCAGCACCGGCCGCGCGGGCTGCCGGTTCCGATTTCTGATTTTCAGAACCTAAAAAAGCCGGTTTTGGTTCTGAACTGATTTTTTTTCTTTTCGACCAGCCACAGGCCCACAAACTGAACCAGCACCGGCCGCGCGGGCTGCCGGTTCTGATTTCTGATTTTCAGAACCTAGAATAGCCGGTTTCGGCTCTGAAACGATTTTTCCTTTTCGACCAGCCACAGGCCCAATGGCCCATAACCAGGCTCAGGCTGGCTTGCATGGCCCTGCGGGCCAGGCACAGGCCTAGCCTGCGCAACTAAATTTGAAAAAAAACAAGGGATTTTTTTTGCCCCAGCAGCAAGTCTCAAACGCACAACCTTCAGGTAAATTAGCAAAGGCTCTAACCAACTGAACTAATAGGTGTTTTGTTAAAGTCTTCAGTTATATATATTAGTACTTAGTAATACAGTAGTGTTAAAATGAAAATGGATCAGAATCGATTTTGGAACCCGGAACCGACCAGAGCCTGATCGGTTCCAGTTCTTCCGACCAGGGAACAGAGAACCACCTATTCCGAAACCGACAGTTCCGAAACCGTGGTCGGGTCTATGTGTACAATGAGAAAAACCAATTAAAATTTAAGGCAAAAGTTCTCTTGTTTAAGGAATTCATTCTCCCTTCATGGGCTTTCTTCTCATGACTGAAGCCTCTAGCCTCCTCTGTCCATTCTTTAGCGTTGGGGACGGAAGCCTCCTCGAATCCGATCTCGATACACCGCGAGATTACATCGAGCACACACGATAGGGAAAACACAACAAGAAAAAGACAATCAATTTTGCATAATTGAGCCAACCAACTCTAACCTACTCCCTAGGGTATGGATATAAGAGAGATCCCCTATGATAAAGCAAATTACACGGATTACAAGAGAGAAACTCTCATCTCTCTAACTTATCACTTTCTCCCCTCCCTCCCCCCCCCCAACCCCCCACATCCCTCTCTCATTCTCAAACAACAAGAAGATTACAAAAGTCAACTCAAGCCACCTCTTATATCAAAGAGGCCCTTGTATAGTGTTAACAAACATAACATTATTCATCACCTAATGGTAGCCCACACCATAACATGATCTAGTCTGATGACCCGAGTCCAACACAGACTCTCCCAGTCTAACCTGACTACAATCGGCAAAAGCCTCCTAGACACAAAGACAACTTGGATGCTAAATCAAATTCGAGATACAACCCTAACAATGCCACATCCAAGACTGGGGTTATGACCGACACTAGAGTATATCTCTAGTAAGCCTAAAGATGAATAACTATAAAAATAGTAAATACAAAAGTTCTCACTCTATCGAGTTTTAACAACTAAACTCAGCATGAAAGCAACATAAATACACATGGATGATCAAAACTGTAACGCCCCGATCCGATGGGTACGGAGACGTTACTACGACGTATATACGCAGGTCAGAAATACCCTCACGTATATACGCTGAGCATCAGTACAGGTAAGAATCAGAGTACGGAAGCACAGTGGTAATATATATTCCAGAAATAATAACACAAGTACACAGTTATCACAAGACATGATACAATATCTCAAGAACATAAGATCACCAAAAAGCGTGAAAGTAGGATGTACAATATAAAATACAGGAAAGTACTCACTAATAGAAAGATGAGAATCTCACGAGCCGATCAAGGGGAGGCCGGAAGAAAGAGGGTCCGGACAGGCAACCGCTAATCCACGCTTCTGCTGCGCACTCCGATCTACTACAGCAAGGCCGCCACGGTCCAAACTCCAGAATTTGGACATGAGAATTCAGGATTGTCAGATGTAACCCGCGAGTACATATGATAAAATCAGTTGGCGTGCTCAGGAAGTCACACATGTACATGATCAAGTGATGTGGTTCAAGCATGCAAGTACTGTTGACACTTAAAAAGACAAGATTCTTATGGTCCGAACAATGTCTAAACTTGTTGACATTTACAAAAGACAAGTGACAGACGAGCTGAAGACCAGTTTTCACCCATCTCCGAGGGACAAGGAAGCAACTTGGACTCTACTGATCCAGCAAGCAGACAGTGAACCCGGATTATTTCTAAACAGACCTCAGCAGGTCTAAGGTGCTAACACTTAGCATCGCATGAGCCCAAAGGGATAGCCTCGCTTGAGAGGCTAATATCACCCGACTTCGCCTCGAAGTCATTCGAAGCCTCGCCAAGAAGCTAATTCGCAACTTCGCCACAAAGGACTTCCAGCTCCGCCAAAGAGTTTCTTTCGGACTTCGCCAGAAGCTGCTTCTAGCTCCGCTGCGAGCTCAATGCGGACAGCTCCGCTATTGGTCTGCTATGGTCAACCTTTGACCAATCAAATCTCCGGATAAGATCGGATCCAATCAGATCAAATCCAATTAAGATCAAATCAGAGATCAAATTTGGCAGTTGATTGCCACAAATCTCTTGACTCTTCTAAAACGAGTAAGAAGATCAGGGGAAATCCTCCAACGATATGGAAAGGATCAAGAAGGTCAACTGACCTGTCAATTCTAGCTTCGCAGAAGCTGATCCTAGCCTCGCAGCAAGGCTACTTTTCGGATTTTAAACAGATTTGATTCAATCTGTTTCCATATTTTTAAGGGACGGTTATACCCTTGCTCTCCCTATAAATAGCCCGCCAGGGGCACAAGGAGAGAGGACTTCTTTCGAAAAGAACAGAGAGAGGACTCCACAAGCAGAGGCTTCTTCATAACGCACCGTGCGCTCTCGAATTCAGAGACCTTTTAGAGAATTGCTTTCTCTATCCAGGGTGTTGATACCCTAACATCGTTCTTCTTCTCAAGGAATCTCCGGAACCAGGCGAGAAGGAATTCCTAATTGAAGGCGATTTTGAGAAGCAGCAAGAGGATTTTGCCAATCTTCTGTTCTCTGATTCCCCGAACCAGGCGAGAAGGGAATCTCATCGCTCGCATCGTCAAAGGATAAAGTGGTCGCGCGCTGACCAGACTCCTATCGGCACACTTCTCCAGAATCTCTGAGGAGATCTACTTGTAATCTTTTTAAGAATACTTGTAATTTAGCTCCTCAAACCCTTTTATTGTAAGTTTTCCCCTTTGCAAACATAATGGAAAACAAGATGGCGACTCCGCTGGGGAAGAAATTCTCCACTACCGAGAATCAAGTGTCGTAATGCGACGAATAGACCTTCGGGTCTAACTCTGAATTCAGAAAACCCGGTGCAGCCAGAGCCCCTCTGGCTAAATCTTTAAGGAAAGTCTCTGCGGAGACAGAAAAGGTTCTTTGCGAACCTACTGCGATTCTCTGGCGCAACAAGGAAGCATGTCCGCAGTCTGATTCCTTTACTTGTGAAAACTCGGTGGTCCAGTTCGATCAAGTAAGATTTGAAGAAGTCCTCTCTGGAGGTGGCCCAATGCTTCGAGCACGGAAGCATAGGAAGGTTTCCACGACTAAGGTTTCAGATCAGAAACCGGAAGCAGAATTCTGCCAACACCCTTCAGCCTCGCGTGTGGCTAATCAGGTTCCTTGTGAACCTAAGTATCCTCTGCCAAGGCGGATGTGAAAGCCTAAACAAGAGTCTCCAACCGAAGCTTCAGGCGTAGCTACGCCTAAACCGCGCCTCTCTCGCGAAGAAAAAGGCAAGATGCCTGTCTGCTCCAATCATAAAGTCAAGACGGCAATCATACCGTCGCCCAATTCAAGAGCAGCAACGCCTTGCGTCAGCCTCGTTCATATGAACAAAGCTACTGTACCACAGCGTACTCACCGGGTCCATCCGCTTTGCAGCAGCATAGCGGGTAAAGCACCATAGCGTGCTCCGCTTGCTAGTGCGTCAAGCACTAAGTTTGCGCCTATTGGCGAAGCTGAAACTGAAGCACTATTCAGTGCTAATCCCTTCTGCAGGGATAAAAGGAGCAGGACATCGTCCTATGTGCGACCCAAAAGAGCCTTTGCGCTCGATTGCAGATACCCAACCGGGTCTAATTTGAGGAAATTGTTGACAGATAGACAAACCTCTTCCCCCTGTTGTCAACAAGTGGGATGTCAGCTGGTGACACTCCACTCGGTCCATTGCCGGCTGGGACCAATCCCCGCCACTCCTCCAAGACGACAGTCAGTTTTTGATCGACTATCGGTACAGGCCCCGAGAAGCATCGCAAAAGGAGTGTCTCGCGAGTAATACCCTTCGCATCCGTCAACATGACCGGAAGGGGACGAGAACTGCGCAGGGGAAGACAAACATCTGACGACACCCCTACAACTCCCCAGATCCAGATTACAGCCCAGGCTTAGGTGAAGTCTTGGTGCATGAAGAAGGTGTCTTCCGAAACACCAGATCCAGGGTGGCGATACCCTACAGTTACGAGCAGCCTTCTTCCTCGACAGCCCTAGCCTCGTCACAGCTCAGGAGATCACTCCAATCATCGGGCGAAGAAGATGAAGATAGTGGGTACGCCTCTTCGGCGACAGTTAGCTCAGTGCGAACAGACAGAGCATCAGTCAATATGGCTGATAACACTAATGACGACCTTCGTCGGCGCCTGGAAGCTCAGGAGCAAACTTCCAAAACCCAGCAAGAGGCTCTGGACAACATTCAACAGATGCTCGCTCAACTCAGTAACCAGAATAACAATGATGCCGGGAGCAATCATGATGAAGAGGAACACTTCAGCAATGAGCAGCCAAAGCTGGAGAAATCTAAGGAGGGTTCTTCCTTAGACGCCAAAGTCCTTAAGGGCCTCCAAGCTCAAATCGTATCCCTAACTCAGAGGGATGAATTAAAGAAGGTAGGGGCGGTCCGTCCTTATCCGCTGGAGTGGGATTCGGTGTCATATCCACCGAAGTTCAAACCACCAACGTTGCATACCTATGATGGAAAGAGCTCGCCAAATCAGCACATCTACTATTTTCAGTCTCAGACTGGTAATGTTATAAGCAATGACGCCATCATGGCTAGGCTATTTGTGATATCCCTAGCTAGAAATACTGTATTTTCATTTTCTAAAGTATTTATTTTGATTTACTAATTATTTTATTAACTTATTTTATTACTTCCTCTTGTGATTCTTATTATATTAAATATGCTAATTATTTTAAGATGGTAAATAGTGATTTGGCCTTATATTTAATTACCAATATTTCTTATCAATATTTTTAATTACTTATTACTATTAGTATTGTTTTTTTAATATTGTTAGTGCTTATTAATTATTAATAGTATTACTAATATTATTATTTATTATTATTGTATTGTTAATTATGAAGACTATTATTATTAGTGTTACTAATTAATATTAATATTACTAATTATGATTCTTATTTTTATTATTAGTTACTACTATTGTTATTGTTATTATTAATCATTAACATTTTTATAGTTTGTGTTTAATTATTATTATTTGTAGTATTCTTCCTTCCTTTAGATCCGATACCCATTATCATACCCATTACCTTAGACCCAATACCCATTAACTAACCCCTTATATAATCCTAGTTTAACCCTAATTCTTAACCTAATCTAAATCCTCCTTCTTCATGATACAGCCGCCGCTCCCCAACCGAGTGTAACGCCCCGATCCCGGCGATACGGGGACGTCACTACAACGTATATACGTAGGTCAGAACTACCCTCCCGTATATACGCTAAGCATCAGTACAGACAAGAATCAGAGTACGGAAGCAAATGGTGCATTATACATTCCAACACATATATATATACAATCACAGAGTTATCACCAGAGGTGATGACTATTACAATAATAATACATCACAGATATGCGCAAATGCGAGAGTACAAGAGATATACATATATGAACGGCATAAAAGGGTGTCCACATACATGTATACAAGGAATGTACAAGTATGAATAGAAAAGGGCACTCACGAGTTTGCTAAGGGAAACTCGAGAGGCATACAGGGGGTCTGGAAGGATGGAGCTCTGAAAGGTCGGCTGGAGGTCCACGCCACCGCTGCGCTACTCTGAGCAGCAAAAGGGGAAATTCACACGCTCCGGGCTCCATAACCTGGACATGAGAATCCAGGGGAGTCAGTGAAACTCCCCAGGCGAGTAGGAATATGAAGGCCAGGTGGCGAACCAGTAGGAGCACAAGAGTCAAGTACAGAAGACAGGAGGGTTAGAACACAAGTGAAATGTATATGAACAAGTATAACATAATATCCATAAAACTGGAAATCCAAGGTAAAGCTGATCACAAGCAAAAGTGATTGTATACGCTTAAGTCACGGTCCCATGAGACTAATACATCGAAGGAATAATCCAAACAAGAAAACCCTCATCTATATACCATTTTCTCATGCCACAGAAACCCAAGCGTATAGAATCAGAGTTGCAAATCATATAACAGTCAAACGGGAATACATATCGGAAATCATAACATGCATAGCAAGTGTAACAGGAATCAATAACTGGAATCTATTATTATTATTATTACTTGTCTGACCCATATATCTAGGTATGTGACCTGGTGTACGGCCAACCCACATACATCCATATATAAGCAAGCCAAGGGTTGTTATCGGAAGCTGATGGAGAACTGATATAGCTTCTTATAGTAGTTCCCATACACCTGGGACCAGTTTTGGAGGCCCAAAGTCCCCCTAACAGTAATCTGTGGGCCCAAAGTCCCACTAACAGTACCGCCAATATGTCATATTCCCATACTATAAGCAAGATATCATTCCGGCATCCATCACTTCCTCCCATACCCATACAAGTTGTAGCTTATTAAGATTATCAGGTTACGGGAATAAACAGTCATAACAGTAATAGCCCTACAGATTCAAGAGGTGGCCCCCACAGATTCAAGAGGTGGCCCCCACCGTGTGGTGTGGCACTTTGTTCCATGTGGCACTTTGTTCTGAGGGATGGATTCTAGAGGTGGCCCCCACCGTGTGGTGTGGCACTTAGTTCCATTCAGAATAACAAGACAGGACTCCCGTAAACAAGATAATCATAAAGTCAAGTATGTCATGTTGGGTGTTGAGTGATAGCATGACAGGATGATGATATTTAACAAACAACCAAACATAACAAGTGGGTCTTGTCAAATAGTAGCATGGCAGGTGGTCGGGTGATAATACACTAGATGGTCAGGTGATATACATGTGTTAAAAGGAAGCATACAACTAACAAGTCTGAAGTAATGGCAAATGGTAACATGGAAGTAACTCAAAGTCCAACGACCACGAAGGGTCGGCCACGCATGGTATATGATAAAGAAGTAAGCATATCAATAGCATGGCACAAGTACAAGATGAAGCTACCATAATATAAGCAATAGCAAAGCAATATATGAATTTGGAAATAAGAAGCGAAATACTTATCGTCCCGACAAAACAGGAAACTCAAATAGAGAAGAGCGAGACTACTCGCATGCCAGAAAGTAGCGAGTGAGAATACTCGCCTAAACTCCAAAATACCGAAAGAGCCGTAATCCACGGAAGCTTGGGATGCGCCACAAAACCTGATATAAATATGTAGAGAGAAGAGGAGAGAGAAAAAGAGAAGGTAAGATGATGTTGGTCAAATGACAAGTCAAGTAGTACCTATACATGATATAAGTCTAGAGGGTAAGGTTCATGTTCAAGAAAGGAATCAACTAAGACAGATAGGCAAAGTTAGTCGACTAGGATGGAAGAGTAGTCGACTAATAGTGATGGCAAGTCGACTAACAGTAAGGTATAGTCGACTAAAACTGGGTTCCAGAGAGTTGGGTTTGGTTTCAGAGAAAAGTTAGTCGACTAGGGTCATATGGGTAGTCGACTAACAGACATGACAAGTCGACTAACAGTTATGTTAAGTCGACTAAATCTGGGATACAGAGAGTTAAGGTTTCTGGTCCAGGAAGGGTTAGTCGACTAGGGTCAAGGGTGTAGTCGACTAAGGGCCTCTAGTCGACTAGGAACTAAGGTAAGTCGACTAATACTGTGTTTCCTAGAATTGTGTTTCACAGGACAGAATAAGTTAGTCGACTAATGTCTAGGTCTAGTCGACTAATCGACTGGAAACAGTAAACAGAACAGATTTTCTAGGGTTTGTGTTTGATGATCCAAAAATCATAAATTGAAGACACAAGTGAACATGATATGTAAACTTAGGTATACTAGGAAATAAATCAAGTCTTGGTGATGAAGAACACTTACCTAAGAGAAGCACAAGGTGATGGAGTGATGGTGGTAGTGATGGAAGTTGATGATGAAGAAGAAGTTGGGGTTTTGGTAGAGTTGATGACCTTGGTGGTGTTTCCCATGGAGATGAAGGAGGAGGAAGATGAAGGGAAGAGGTTGGAGTAGTTGTGGTGGTGGAGATGAAGGGGGAGATGGAGGTTAGGGTTTTGGTGAAGAGAAGAGAAGAGAAGAGAAGAAAGAGAAAGTTGAAGTGAGAATGAATAAAGAAAGGAGAGGAAAAGTATTTATAGGTTTTGACTTTTGTGAAGGAGGTGCAAGTATGATAGAAGAGAGGGGCTTAATTGCAAAAATGGGAGGTGAGGTGTCTCCTTTGGCCACACTTGGCCGGCCATGGAAGAGAGAGAGAAAGAGATATTTGTGGTGGAGATATCTTGGTGGAAGTTGGTGGAAGAAAAAGGAATTTTGGGATTTTGGAAAATAGGAAAAGCTAGGCTTGTGGAGGAAGGAAAGAAATAAAGGAAAAGGAAAATGGAAAAGAAATTATAATGAGAAGATATTTTCTTGGGAAAGAAGATGAAAATAATGGAAGTGGCGGATTCCCGGGATTCAGTTGCAGATGCGGAAATCTTTCGGGAAAAAATACCGGAATCGTCCGAAATTCAAGTATCTCGGAACGACCCGAAATAATTATCAAAAATCAAGAATATTATATTAAGAATTATAGTGAAATCCGTTTTGAGAAATACTTTATAGTTTTAAAACTAAAAATCCCGGAACCAGTTACCTACCGACTCCGATGGAATTTTCATAAAATCATAAAATCCTCAGAAAAAGAATGTAGGTAGAAAATATGATTCTAAGGAATAAAGCCTAAAGGACCATCATGGAATTCCAAACTGTTTGAGAATTAAAAATCCAGGAATCGGTCAGCGGCACTGGCCGACACCGGTTTTGAAGACTTTCATTTTAATTCCAGAAAAATCTAGAAAATCATAGAAAATATATAATATTGGAAAATGATATTTAAAACTAAAATCGGTCAATTCTAATTATCAGAATGTCTAAATCGAGTAATACTCTAGGATCGGGCCTTCGGTTCAGACTAGGGCTGACTCCAAGACCACGAATCCAAATCCAAGACAAAACAGTTATAAAAGGAATTCATAATACAGAATAAATACAGGAAACAAATCGAAAAAATACGACCGAAAATCTGAATACGCAACTAAGTACGTATTCCGGGAACGGGGTATTACAATCCACCCACCTTACAAAAAATTGCGTCCTCGCAATTTCGTTAAGGGGTAAATTGAATACAAAGGGGACAGCGGTGGAATTTATACCAATTAAGATATGAAGCACTAGAGGTAGGGCTCTCAAGTCGACTGAACAATAATCATCCTCCGCACTTCCGGCTGTATAAATCTTCGAATAATGCTGAATAATACTGCTGATGTCGTGGCTGTGCAATAAATGAGCCAGAATACCGAAGATAAAGAAAACCCTGATAGTCCTGAGCATCATAATAAAGAAGACCGATAATTAAGAATCCCGATTGCTGTCTTCTGAAAGATAGCCAGATCAAGACCGATCTGGAGAATACCAAGCTTCATAGAATTCACCGAAGGGATCACATAATAGCTTCATGCAGAACCAGCCACTACCTCTCTAGTCTAGTCATATCTTAAGATAGTATAAGGCTTCATAAAACCAAAACATGGAAGGGATATGGAAAGGATTTAGGAATCAAAGGAAGGGACTAGGAATCAAAGGAAAGATAGTCAAGAAATAGATAACTCTGCACTTGTAGTTGGAATGTATAACCAAGACTCATGTATTCCAGTTGCAAATCTCTTTACCATTGATTTGCCTTCTGGACGTACTGAAGAGGTTTAGAGCCTAAGCTCTGATACAACCTGTAACGCCCCGATCCCGGCGATACGGGGACGTCACTGCAACGTATATACGTAGGTCAGAACTACCCTCCCGTATATACGCTAAGCATCAGTACAGACAAGAATCAGAGTACGGAAGCAAATGGTGCATTATACATTCCAACACATATATATATACAATCACAGAGTTATCACCAGAGGTGATGACTATTACAATAATAATACATCACAGATACGCGCAAATGCGAGAGTACAAGAGATATACATATATGAACGGCATAAAAGGGTGTCCACATACATGTATACAAGGAATGTACAAGTATGAATAGAAAAAGGGCACTCACGAGTTTGCTAAGGGGAAACTCGAGAGGCATACAGGGGGTCTGGAAGGATGGAGCTCTGAAAGGTCGGCTGGAGGTCCACGCCACCGCTGCGCTACTCTGAGCAGCAAAAGGGGAAATTCACACGCTCCGAGCTCCATAACCTGGACATGAGAATCCAGGGGAGTCAGTGAAACTCCCCAGGCGAGTAGGAATATGAAGGCCAGGTGGCGAACCAGTAGGAGCACAAGAGTCAAGTACAGAAGACAGGAGGGTTAGAACACAAGTGAAATGTATATGAACAAGTATAACATAATATCCATAAAACTGGAAATCCAAGGTAAAGCTGATCACAAGCAAAAGTGATTGTATACGCTTAAGTCACGGTCCCATGAGACTAATACATCGAAGGAATAATCCAAACAAGGAAACCCTCATCTATATACCATTTTCTCATGCCACAGAAACCCAAGCGTATAGAATCAGAGTTGCAAATCATATAACAGTCAAACGGGAATACATATCGAAAATCATAACATGCATAGCAAGTGTAACAGGAATCAATAACTGGAATCTATTATTATTATTATTACTTGTCTGACCCATATATCTAGGTATGTGACCTGGTGTACGGCCAACCCACATACATCCATATATAAGCAAGCCAAGGGTTGTTATCGGAAGCTGATGGAGAACTGATATAGCTTCTTATAGTAGTTCCCATACACCTGGGACCAGTTTTGGAGGCCCAAAGTCCCCCTAACAGTAATCTGTGGGCCCAAAGTCCCACTAACAGTACCGCCAATATGTCATATTCCCATACTATAAGCAAGATATCATTCCGGCATCCATCACTTCCTCCCATACCCATACAAGTTGTAGCTTATTAAGATTATCAGGTTACGGGAATAAACAGTCATAACAGTAATAGCCCTACAGATTCAAGAGGTGGCCCCCACAGATTCAAGAGGTGGCCCCCACCGTGTGGTGTGGCACTTTGTTCCATGTGGCACTTTGTTCTGAGGGATGGATTCTAGAGGTGGCCCCCACCGTGTGGTGTGGCACTTAGTTCCATTCAGAATAACAAGACAGGACTCCCGTAAACAAGATAATCATAAAGTCAAGTATGTCATGCTGGGTGTTGAGTGATAGCATGACAGGATGATGATATTTAACAAACAACCAAACATAACAAGTGGGTCTTGTCAAATAGTAGCATGGCAGGTGGTCGGGTGATAATACACTAGATGGTCAGGTGATATACATGTGTTAAAAGGAAGCATACAACTAACAAGTCTGAAGTAATGGCAAATGGTAACATGGAAGTAACTCAAAGTCCAACGACCACGAAGGGTCGGCCACGCATGGTATATGATAAAGAAGTAAGCATATCAATAGCATGGCACAAGTACAAGATGAAGCTACCATAATATAAGCAATAGCAAAGCAATATATGAATCTGGAAATAAGAAGCGAAATACTTATCGTCCCGACAAAACAGGAAACTCAAATAGAGAAGAGCGAGACTACTCGCATACAAGAAAGTAGCGAGTGAGAATACTCTCCTAAACTCCAAAATACCGAAAGAGCCGTAATCCACGGAAGCTTGGGATGCGCCACAAAACCTGATATAAATATGTAGAGAGAAGAGGAGAGAGAAAAAGAGAAGGTAAGATGATGTTGGTCAAATGACAAGTCAAGTAGTACCTATACATGATATAAGTCTAGAGGGTAAGGTTCATGTTCAAGAAAGGAATCAACTAAGACAGATAGGCAAAGTTAGTCGACTAGGATGGAAGAGTAGTCGACTAATAGTGATGGCAAGTCGACTAACAGTAAGGTATAGTCGACTAAAACTGGGTTCCAGAGAGTTGGGTTTGGTTTCAGAGAAAAGTTAGTCGACTAGGGTCATATGGGTAGTCGACTAACAGACATGACAAGTCGACTAACAGTTATGTTAAGTCGACTAAATCTGGGATACAGAGAGTTAAGGTTTCTGGTCCAGGAAGGTTAGTCGACTAGGGTCAAGGGTGTAGTCGACTAAGGGCCTCTAGTCGACTAGGAACTAAGGTAAGTCGACTAATACTGTGTTTCCTAGAATTGTGTTTCACAGGACAGAATAAGTTAGTCGACTAATGTCTAGGTCTAGTCGACTAATCGACTGGAAACAGTAAACAGAACAGATTTTCTAGGGTTTGTGTTTGATGATCCAAAAATCATAAATTGAAGACACAAGTGAACATGATATGTAAACTTAGGTATACTAGGAAATAAATCAAGTCTTGGTGATGAAGAACACTTACCTAAGAGAAGCACAAGGTGATGGAGTGATGGTGGTAGTGATGGAAGTTGATGATGAAGAAGAAGTTGGGGTTTTGGTAGAGTTGATGACCTTGGTGGTGTTTCCCATGGAGATGAAGGAGGAGGAAGATGAAGGGAAGAGGTTGGAGTAGTTGTGGTGGTGGAGATGAAGGGGGAGATGGAGGTTAGGGTTTTGGTGAAGAGAAGAGAAGAGAAGAGAAGAAAGAGAAAGTTGAAGTGAGAATGAATAAAGAAAGGAGAGGAAAAGTATTTATAGGTTTTGACTTTTGTGAAGGAGGTGCAAGTATGATAGAAGAGAGGGGCTTAATTGCAAAATGGGAGGTGAGGTGTCTCCTTTGGCCACACTTGGCCGGCCATGGAAGAGAGAGAGAAAGAGATATTTGTGGTGGAGATATCTTGGTGGAAGTTGGTGGAAGAAAAAGGAATTTTGGGATTTTGGAAAATAGGAAAAGCTAGGCTTGTGGAGGAAGGAAAGAAATAAAGGAAAAGGAAAAATGGAAAAGAAATTATAATGAGAAGATATTTTCTTGGGAAAGAAGATGAAAATAATGGAAGTGGCGGATTCCCGGGATTCAGTTGCAGATGCGGAAATCTTTCGGGAAAAAATACCGGAATCGTCCGAAATTCAAGTATCTCAGAACGACCCGAAATAATTATCAAAAATCAAGAATATTATATTAAGAATTATAGTGAAATCCGTTTTGAGAAATACTTTATAGTTTTAAAACTAAAAATCGCGGAACCAGTTACCTACCGACTCCGATGGAATTTTCATAAAATCATAAAATCCTCAGAAAAAGAATGTAGGTAGAAAATATAATTCTAAGGAATAAAGCCTAAAGGACCATCATGGAATTCCAAACTGTTTGAGAATTAAAAATCCAGGAATCGGTCAGCGGCAGTGGCCGACACCGGTTTTGAAGACTTTCATTTTAATTCCAGAAAAATCTAGAAAATCATAGAAAATATATAATATTGGAAAATGATATTTAAAACTAAAATCGGTCAATTCTAATTATCAGAATGTCTAAATCGAGTAATACTCTAGGATCGGGCCTTCGGTTCAGACTAGGGCTGACTCCAAGACCACGAATCCAAATCCAAGACAAAACAGTTATAAAAGGAATTCATAATACAGAATAAATACAGGAAACAAATCGAAAAAATACGACCGAAAATCTGAATACGCAACTAAGTACGTATTCCGGGAACGGGGTATTACACCGAGCCTCCCCAGCACTCGGGATCTTCCCTTGCAGCGCCCTCTCCCTGCCACATCTCAGCACCCGAGCCAAGGAAGCACCCACCTCCCTCCTCCGACAACACCATCACACCACCGGAGCACCTCCATCTCGTCTCCGGCGAGATCCGCACCAACACCTCCACGCAGCAGCACTCCATGGCCGGCAGCCCACCAGCAGTCCCCTGGCCGATGCCAACCCGCGCCCTCCTCCTCCCCTGCACGAGCAACAGCACGGCCCCCCTCCTCTCCGGCGGCACACGACAACACCCGCAGCATCCCCTAACTCGACTGCTCCTTCTCACTGTGAACATCCTTGCATCTTTCATCATGCACAAGCCTCCACAGAGATCTTCTTTCACTAAGGTGTACTCAAGACAATGGAAGGCATCAACAAGCTGGATCATTTCATTATGAAGCGTGGAATTTGATCAAGAAAATGCCAACAGCCCGGAGCATTCCCATTGGCCGTGCCTACCCACCACGCACAGCCAACAACCCACGGCTGTGCGTGAGCTCCTTTCTCTTGGGTACATAATTATTCCAAAGATGTTTGAATTCATGTTGGCTGTGCGTGAGCTCCTTTCTCTTGGGTACATAATTATTCCAAAGATGTTTGAATTCATGTATTTATATGTTAATGAAAGGATGTGTATTAATTCACATTGTTTAATTGTGTTTGTATTTGTGTGAGACATCTTCCTCCGAGCCATTTTTTGGCTCTCCGCGGGACATCGTTGATCGACGTCGGTGAGCGCAAACGCACCCCACGCTCTTCACGGCGAGTTGCTGTATCCAACGACACCCTCCGCGGCCCCAGACGCCTCCGTCGGAGCCTCCATCGGTGCGCCGCAAGTTGCCCCGAGGTTAGCCTTATTTTCATGTATAATGGCATATTGTAAATATTTGGAAGTTCATTTAAATGTGTTGGTGTGTGCGTGCATGAGTGGTGATATGCATGCATGTATATACATGATGTATATGAATGCATGAATGTTAATTAATTAATGTGTATAGGTATATGGGTAATTATGCATTAGTATATATGTAAGTATTTAATACATAGGCATGTTTATATAAATGTTTAGTGTTGTGTATGCCCGTATACGTATATGCATGTACGTGGATGTACACATGTGTGTCGGTGTGCACGGGTGGGCGTTGAGTGTATATTTATATTTATCTGTATGATTGGTTACGTGTTACAGTATTTCGGGTTCGTCTGGTGAGATCCAGACCAGCAACAGCGACAACAACAATAAGGACAACCGTGCACCATCCAGACCGCCCCTATCTTCCCCGGGTGAGCAGCGAGTTCTCCTGATCAATGCCAAGCCGTCGTCGGAGACTGGCACAGTGACCTTCTCCAGTGCCTTGGCCACCCTCCCGTGCAGTCCGATGGCGAGGAACGACACCACAACGACCGCGGCAGCGACTCGCCCGGCGACGCGCACAGCAGCAACCACCCAGACCAGCAGCACAGGCAGGGAGCGAGCGGCGATCCCAGGCCCTTCCGGCGAGCGCGAGATCCCCAGATTGCAGCCAGGTCTTCCCCAGGACCCTGGCTACCGTCCTATGCAGTCCGACAGCGAAGAGCAGCACCACAGCGACCGTAACGGCAACTCGCCCGGTAACGATCAGATTTCCCCAATGTGAGTGTCTCTTCCTCCTTCTCTCTTTTATTAAGTGGTTGCAGCTATTATTGTATATGTTATGTAATTGTTCAGTAGAATACTTAGATTACATGTTTATGTATGGAGATCTCTTTGTATGGTAGTGGATTTATCATTCCCTTTATTTTATATGATGAATGCATAGAAATAGTAGATGTATAGATATATATGATGTTGGAACCATATGGGTGTTCGATTTAATAGTGTAGACATGCATGTTGGAGTCCCTTGTTCAACCTATGAGTATCTAGATTATTTGTGTAGACTATACATGTTGTAGCCCAGGTGTGTATTGGAGAGAAGATGGGGAGAAGAGTGGAGTATCTCATAACCTAAGTGCCCAGACAGAACTGGATTAGTCGACTTGTCCATATTGATAGTCGACTAATCCATGTATTAGTCGACTATTACCAGCTTCTAGTCGACCAACCCACCTTCCAGGAAATAGTTCTGCTCTCTGTATTTTCCTGCTAGTCGACTTGCCCTCTTCTTTTAGTCGACTAATTATTTCCTAGTCGACCTGTTCATCTCCCCTAGTCGACTAATATTGGTCTGGCTGCTGTGTATAGTTTCATTATAGATTGTGGACTTCACCCAAGAGTTATGTAATGGATATAGATGGATGTACATGATATCGAGAGATGGATATTGGTGGTAATGACTTGATCTAATAGAACTTAGATACATGGATATGTTATGGTACCTAGTATTGAGATATCATGATAGAACTTATATGCATGAATATGTTGTGATACCGAGTGTTGGGATATTATGACTGATCATTAATAGAAGTGGTGATTGTGAAGACTTGGGAATCAGATTAGATTGTTGGAGGGAGAGAGCTGTGCCTGATTATGGATATATGTTGGAACGGTGATTAATGTATCGGAGTACTTGATGTGTATTGATACTCGATTGTTATGGAACTATTAGAATCATGAGTCGGTTGTAATGGCTTTAGATTGATTTGGACTTATGTTATTTACATTGAATGATGATCAGTAAGTAGACATGACTTTATTAGTTGAGTATTTGAGGACATATCAGATATGACTGAATTAGTTGAGTTGTGACTTACATTGATCTTGAGTTAAAGGTTACCCAGAATCTATATTCCTTATATTGGAGCCTGATTTATATTGAGATGAGATTGACGTTGTTGGCATTGGAATTTGTTTAGATGATATGATGTTGATGTTGAGTATCAAGAGTAGATATTCTAGACCATAAGTTAATGGAGGATGATTCCCTTATTTTGATATGATTGTGGTGTGTGTTGACATATTGTACTCGAGAATATATCTTATGATTCATTTGAGTATTGGCGTGGACTTGTTAAGATGTTAGAGACTGAATTACTTCAGTTAGTAGAGATTGAGTAATTGGGATAGTGATGTAGTTGATATTATTGATCTTGTACTTCAGAGTTACCAGATACTAATTATCAGTTGTTACTTAATAGTGAGATACTTGTTGGTGATTATAAGATGTTCATGTTCAGAGTTTATATGAGTTGTCAGTGATACATTGTGGTAGGGATCAGTGATCATGTATTTCATTGTTGATATGAGATGGCAGAGATCAGTTACTAGTTATAGTTGTCAGTGAGACTAGTTGTCTGTATCACCTTTGTGTTAGTGGCTATATCTCCAGTATCTTATTTCAGATGTCAGATATCAGTTATCAGTTACCAGTTGTCAGATTATCAGCTAGTATTGACATCAGCAGTTGTTGGAGATACAGTTACTATTACATAATAACAAATTGATTGCTTATTAATAAAAGACATCATAACCCGGGGAAAAGGGGTAATTGCCTGATGATGCATGTCGTGTATTTTGGGAGGATTCTTATGGTACCGAGTTGTGGGTTCCAACCATGGGGAACCAGGGTAGTACTGGCTACCCATTCAGTTGTCAGTTGTCAGGGCTATGCCCGGATTACGGCGCCACACTAGTTGTCTTTTCGTGTGGGGCTGTGGTCTTCAGTTGTCAGAGCCTTGCGGCTTGTCCTGGTTCAGTGCCAGGGGTGTTAGACCATGGTACCGGGCATGCACGGTACTCTTCCAAAACACATGCACTACATTGGCAGGCAATTACAACAACGATAACTTTGTTTGATATGTGGGAACACGGCTGTGGTATGGGACACAGCTAAGTACTACATTAGTTAGGTTAATAATAACCAACCAGACTAGTGACATATAGGTTACACATCAGACATCAGCTATTAGTCTACATTTGAGATAGTTGACTTTTATATCAGTTGTTAGTTTACAGACGTGATAGTTGTCTTATATCTTTGTTGATATTGATATTAGATATGCTTCAGTTCAGATGTTATCATGTCATGATATTTATTTATCTTATATCTGCAGTTGTTTATCATGCTATTCAGTTATATGTTATCTGCAGTTGTTCTTGATATTGCTTTATGCACATGTTCTTATGCACGAGCTATTTCCCTTTTACACACACACTCACCATGGTCGCGTTCTGATGACCCTGGATTTGCACGTCCAGATATTGGACGGTTTGTTTCTAATGTGCAGGTGTTCGTTGAGGCTGTACGCTTTGCGAATAGCTGGAGCTTCTACCTATTCTATTCTGGTACTTTTATCTTTCTAGCCTTCGTATCATTTCCTGTTTCTTGTTATATCAGTTCAGCTATTATTCCAGTCTTGATTCATATGATATCATGCGTGGTTGCTTATATGTGGTATTGTAGTATTCAGTATTCATTACAGTTTAGATTTATAGCTTGTTTCGGGTTACTTAAGGCTTAGCGCGTATACGTGAGGGATTTTTCTTGCGTATATGCGTCGCCGACTCATGTCGCGTCTCCGCTCCAGCGTATTTTGGGAAGCGGGGCGTGACACTATTCATTGGCACCTTAAAGGGGTGGCATTTGACTGGTTCTGAAGTCTTCCCCCGAGCTCTATCAACTCTTGGATCGACCTGAAAACTCGGTTCCTCTCTCGTTTCTATGAGGACGATACCAAAGTAACCATGGACAAGCTCCTCTCCACTATGCAGAGGAAGGGCGAATCTGTCCGTGACTACATTGAACGGTTCAGAAACTTATCCTTGATGTGCCCAGCAGGGATGCCACTATCCATGCTCTTATAGACATGTAGGCACAACTTCCTGGACCAAGTAGAAGTTCGCATGGGGGCTATCAAAGCCTACACTTGGAAGGAATTGGTCGAACAAGCAGAGATAGCCGAGAAGTCGGCTAAAAAGTTCGAACCATCCGCCCCTAGAGGCAAGTGGGGGATGAACAACAAAGGGCGTAGCGACCTACCGCAATATTCTCAAGCTAAAGGCAAAGAGACTATGTCTGTGGAGTTATCCGGAGATGTACAGTCAAAGACCAAGAAGAGCGGCTTCGGCAATCAGGAGCCTAAGTTCCCTCCAAAGTAGTACTCCTTCAAAGACGATCAGGTGGTCACGATATTCCATCTGCTCCACAAAGGGAACAAAATGAAACTGCCAGATGCTCGGCGTCCCAATGAGATAGGGCGCACCAACGACCCCAAGTACTGCCTCTACCACAGGATGATCCACCATCCTACTGACAAGTGCTATGCCTTTAAAGATAGAATTCAAGCCTTGGTCGACGCCGGAGTTCTGACATTAAAGACGGAGCAGAAGAAAATCACTGCCAAAATGGTGACTCTTGAGTTCGACAGCACCCAAAAGGTCACAGTTCCTGATGAGACTTATTCAGTCCCTGCGCCACGGCTGGAAGTCAAGCATCCTCCAGCTACATCTCGAGATAATAAGGGTCTTGTTCCCTTAACATTGGAGACAGGGGAAGTCATGTGGGTACACCCGGACCTCGTCCAGGACATACAGCGGGATTCAAAGGAGCCCAACTCAAAGGGCAAGTCTTGCAATGTCATCTCCATCCTGCCAGACGACGGCAATCTTACATCGGCTTCCCTCAGCGATTCAGAGATAGAAAAGCTTGCTTGCACGGCACAAGCCGACATGCCTCAACAAACGGGCACTCGATCCGGAAAATCATACTTGAGGCAGTATGGAAAGTCTACTGACGAGACACAACAGCAAACGATGTCAGTACAAGTACCAGCATCCACTCCAATCCCAATCAAGGAAAAGAGAGACCTAAGGAGGTACGATTCGACCACGTGTTGAAGAAACCACCAGGCCAAGGGTTTGATACGCCCTTTCGGTTTGACATATTAGCTCAGCTGGCCAATATCCCAGCTCGTATCACTATACACGAGCTCCTTCTCCTCTCGAAAGAAACAAGAGAAGCACTCAGGGAGGCGCTAGCCAATTCAGAATCCTTTCTGACATGCATGCCTGAGATCCCTAACGACGACGTTCAGTCTCCTTGCCCAGAATGTCATCATACACAGTCCAAGGTGCCTGCTATTACATTCACGGCGGAAGATATGCTTCTCAAAGACAACAAGCACGATCGACCTCTGTACTACACCGGATATATCGGTTCAACGTACATTGAAAGAATACAAGTCGATTCGGGGTCCGCACTCAGTATCATCCCCAAAAGGCTTCTCTACTTCCTCGGCATACCGCTATACAGGTTGTCCGCAACCACTACTACAATATACGGTTTTAACGCTGGGAGCAGTCACCCACTTGGAAAAATCCGACTCCGTTGCAGAATCGGGAGCCTGAAGTCAGAAGTGACATGCTATGTCATTGACGCTGACACGTCATATAACCTGCTGCTAGGACGACCATGGATCCACGCCAACTGGATCGTTCCCTCCACTCTGCACCAATGCTTCAAATATGTTGAAGATGACTCGACAGTACGAACTGTCTTTGCTGAGAAGCAGCCATTCAAAGGGGTGGAAAACTACTTCACTAACGTCTCCTGTATCAAGAGGCCGGTGGAGCACTCAAAGAACCGTTGCCGGACGATGATGAAAGTGGCAACGAGGCGGATTCAGAATCCGAAGCAGGCATGCCAGCCATTCTGATTGGTGAACCAATTATAGCATGTCTCAATAATCCCCTATGTAATACTCCTTCAGAGGATGAAGGTGAATGGGTAATTAATGATAATATTTCTTTTGATTATCCCGCGACTGTTGGGCTATTTGAATCCATTACGGATAGCTCCTTATACATGCCTTTACATAAGCCAAGTGCATCCAGCACACCCATGGAATCCGCAGAAGGAGCCGTCTTGGTAATCCCGCCATCCACAGAAGGTCAGTTACTGATAATCTTCGGTAAAACACAACCACGGGGACCCACGGTCGCAGATTCAAGTTCAGACTCAGACACTCCACAATTCTTTCATTACGCGCAGTCAGCGCGCCATATTATGAAGAAAATGGGATACGACTTGAAGCATGGAGCAGGCCTAAATTTCAGAAAAGGAAGGCGCGGTTTGATGCGGAACTTTGTGCTTAAAGGGAAGCCTGCAAATTACTATGATAGTACAAGCAGGGGGTTAGGGTATGTTACACCCACATCATCAGCAACGGTTCAAGCCAAGGACGATGGATCAGTTCCATCACATTCAGCCTCATCCTCCGAGTGGGATTCAGATGTCAGTATAGGAGGAATGTTCGAAAACCTCACTGCTAATATGACCTCAAGCAGTCAATTGGAGCCCGCAGAAGCCACTGACGAGGAACCATGGGCCCAGCAATTAGACCTTCAATGGGAAAAGTGATTCGAATCGCGCGAACCACCTACCAAAGACAAGGTGATGCAGGTCAACTTGGGTAATCAAGACCACCCTAAGCCCATCTTTATAAGTGAAAGCCTATCACTTACAGAAAGGGAAGAATTGATAATGCTCATAAAAGAGTATATAGATGTCTTCGCATGGAGTTACGAAGATATGCCCGGACTTGATCCGCAGGTCGCTATGCACCGTCTAAACATCAAGCCTGACGTCAAGCCAGTCAAGCAGCAACAACGTCAGTTTCGCCCGAACATTATGGAAGCTATTGAAGCCGAAGTTCACAAGCTCATTGCATGTGGCTTCATCCGGGAGGAACAACATCCAGATTGGGTAGCTAACATCGTCCCCGTCCTCAAGAAGAACGGGAAAATACGGATATGCATCGACTACCGTGATCTCAATACGGCCTGTCCCAAAGATGAGTTCCCACTGCCCATCACCGATGTCATGATTGATAATACATGCGGGTTCGAAAGGATGTCTTTCATGGATGGCTTTTCAGGGTACAACCAGATTAAGATGTATCTCGACGACGAGAAGCATACTTCGTTCCGAACACCGTTGGGGGTATACTGTTACACTGTAATGCCCTTCGGATTGAAGAACGCCGGAGCAACCTATCAGCGGGCAATGAGTACAATCTTCCGCGATCATCTTCGAAAAACGGTGGAGTGCTATGTCGACGACATTGCCGTCAAAAGCCGCAACAAGAATGAACATCTTCGCGACCTGAGAACGATGTTCGACATAATGCGGGCTCATCAACTGAAAATGAACCCGACAAAATCCTTCTTGGGAGTCTCAAGCGGCAAGTTCCTTGGGTTTATTGTCACATCAAAAGGGATTCATCTTGACCCAGACAAGGTCAAAGCCATCCAGAGCATGCATCCACCGAGGAACCTTAAAGAGCTCAGAGACTTGCAAGGTAGACTGGCTTATATTAGAAGATTCATCGCAAATCTCTCAAGTCGCTGTCAACCGTTCACCCGACTTATGAAAAAGGGTGCTTCCTTCCTATGGGATCAAGCTTGCCAGGAAGCTTATGAAGACATCAAGAAGTACCTCACAAAGCCTCCAGTCTTAGTGGCCCCTACATCAGGGAAACCATTCTTGCTTTATGTAAAAGCTATGGACTACTCCCTCGGTGCCCTCCTCGCTCAAAAGGACGACAATGACCACGAGCAGGCCATTTATTATCTGAGCAGAACTCTCATAGGAGCGGAATCTCGCTACAACCCTATCGAGAAAGAGTGTTTAGCTCTCGTCTTCGCTGTTCAGAAGACACGACATTATTTGGTCGGCCAGACCATACATGTCATCTTCAGAGTAAACCCATTGAGTCTTCTTATGACGAAGCCAGGATCATTGAATTCAAGATTGGCTAAGTGGGCACTTTTATTGTCTCAATACGACACGATTTTCACACCTCAGAAGGCGGTTAAAGGCCAGGCCCTTGCAGAGTTCTTGGCTGCTCATCCAGTTCCCGAGCATTCAAAACTTCACGAAGATATCCCTGATGAAGTCTTCGAGTCTTATGCAACCTCAGAAGAGGAAGTGTGGCAGATGTTCTTCGATGGAGCATCGCGAATGGGCCCTAAAGGCAAGATTATTGCCGGAGTGGGGGTTGTGTTTATCTCCCCGCAGAACCATGTTCTTCCCAGAGCATTTTCTTTGACAGAATCATGCTCCAACAATGTAGCAGAATATAATGCTCTGCTCATCGGTCTCCAGCTTGCCCATGGAATGGGGGTACGCTACCTCGAAGCCTATGACGATTCAAAACTGATCATCAATCAGGTTAAAGGCGAATACGAGGTCCGCCACGAAGACTTGGTACCTTATTACCACACAGCCATTGAATTGGCTAATCTATTTGAAGGCTTCTACATCGGGCACGTGTCTCGATCTCAAAATATCAAGGCGGACGCTCTTGCTGCATTAGCAACAACACTAGCCTTGCCAGCCGACACTGAGTATCACCTCACAGTCGCAACTCGACATCTTGTATGCTCTAAGCATATGCTAAGAACTCGAGAAGTCTATAATGTCTCCACGGATCTTGAACCAAGAGACTGGCGCTTTCCTCTCATCAACTATGCTTTGCACGGTCTGCTTCCAGATGATCCTAAAGAAGCGGCATCTATCAGACGAAGGTCTCTCCGTTTCTACTACGATCCAACTCTGAAGACACTTTACCGTCGTTCATATGACGGTCTCCTCCTCCGTTGCCTTTCTCATTCAGAGGCACAAGAAGCGCTCCAAGAAGCGTACGACGGCACTTGTGGAGCTCACCAGCCAGGTCCAAAACTTAAGGACAGGTTGCACAGACTTGGATATTATTGGCCAACTATGATAGCCGATGCCATCCAATATGCACGAAGGTGTAAAGCGTGTCAAATCCATGCAGATTTCATACACCAGCCTTCAGAGTTGCTCCACCCGACTGTTACTTCATGGCCATTTGAAGCATGGGGAATAGATGTTGTAGGGCCAATCAGCCCCTCTTCGACAAAAGGTCACCGGTTCATCCTGGCAATAACCGATTACTTCTCAAAGTGGGCGGAGGCTATACCATTAACTGAAGTCAAAACCTCTAATGTAGTTAATTTCATCAAGCACCATGTCATCCATCGATTTGGTGTCCCTAGGCGGATCATCCACGACAACGGTCCCCAATTCGTAAGCCAAGTATTCTATCAGTTCTGCGATAAATACCGAATTCAGAATGTGACTTCAACTGCCTATAATCCCGCTGCTAATGGTTTAGCGGAAGCATTCAACAAAACGATCATCAAACTACTCAAAAAGTTCGTCTCCTCGAATAAGCGAGATTGGGACGAAAAGGTTGGTGAATGTCTTTGGGCCTACCGGATCACGGTTCGAACACCAACAGGCAATACGCCTTTTCCCCTGGTATATGGGTGCGAAGCAGTCATCCCGTTGGAAATCCAGATGCCATCATTGCGAGTCGCTCTGACCAGTAAGATCACATTAGAGGACAATGATCGATTGCGCCTCCGAGAGCTCGAAGCCCTAGATGAGAAGCGACTACAAGCTCAGCAACACATCGAGTTGTATCAAGCTCGAATTTCAAAAGCCTTCAATAAGAAGGTCAAACAGAGGGTCTTTCAGAAAGGAGACCTGGTTTTAGTCGTCAGACGACCGATGATTATGACGCACAAAACCAAAGGCAAATTTCAGCCTAAATGGGAAGGACCGTTCGTAATAGAAACAGTCTATTCAAACGGAGCATTCCGCCTCATGACTTCAGATGGCGACCTACTCATGATGCCGATCAATGGCAAGTTCTTAAAAAGTATTATCCTTAATCAAGGATCCTTCTCGTGATCAAGTTAACACTACACCTCTGATCAAGATCTTCGTGTCCAAAGTACACACAAAGAGAGCCTTTCTCTTCCTCCAAGGGAGATCATACAACCATAAACCAGTAGGAACCTGGTTGTGCACTGGTTGTCCCTAAGACGAATCAAGGTTATGCAGACATTAACCAAATGATCCAATATCCTTAACTATTAAGGACAGAGGAAAATGTTGGCTTTTAAGTCCAACATAAGTCCTCGACAACTCATCATGCGGAGGGGAATAGCATGGCTAGCCCAATTCAAACGGTAGTTGGTAAAGACATATCAAACCCGTTGACAGCTGGGGATTTGCTAAAAATCCTAAGGGACCAGTTCCCATTTGATTCCCTCTCCAAAATCACTTACCAATTCTCATCCATAGAATGGTAAGACCACATATACATTCCGCTGTTACGTCAACATCAAACCTATGACAGCAATTCCCTCATTTCTCCCTGTGAGAACGAGACCTCCAAAATCACTTACCAATTCTCATCCATAGAATGGGAAGACCATATATACATTCCGCTGTTACGTTAACATCAAACCTATGACAGCAATTCCCTCGTTTCTCCCTGTGAAAATGAGACCTCCAAAATCACTTACCAATTCTCGTCCATAGAATGGTAGGGCCCCCATACGCATCTCGCTGTTACGTTAACATTAAACCTATGACAGTGATTCCTCGTTTCTCCCCGTGAAAACGAGACCTTCTCCCAACTTCCATTACAACCTTGAGCCCTGTTGACATTTACAAAAGACAGGTCTCGATACTTATTGACATTTACAAAAGATAAGTATCACCAACCTTGAGCTTGGTGGTGTCTCAATCGGTTATGTCATTGTGACCTCTGAACCAGCAGACAGCCAAGTCTCAATTTTGAGCTTGTTGACATTTACAAAAGACAAGTCTCAACCCCCGAGCCCTGTTGACATTTACAAAAGACAGGTCTCAATACTTATTGACATTTACAAAAGATAAGTATCACCAACTTTGAGCTTGGTGGCGTCTCAATCGGTTATGTCATTGCGACCTCTGAACCAGCAGACAGCCAAGTCTCAATTTTGAGCTTGTTGACATTTACAAAAGACAAGTCTCAACCCCGAGCCCTGTTGACCGTGCAATAAAGACAAATTAGTGGACAAATCATAGTTTTGACCGTGCAATAAAGACACAATGGAGAACATTTGAATGGCATAATTAAATAGCTAATTAAGCTCTACCATTAACAAACACAAATTAAACTAATTGGTTGAGTGTGAGGATGAAAGTGATTGACAACCAATTAAATTCATCATAACAATAAGCTTGATTGCTTCCCATGCTTTTTGATGTTCAGAGTCATCAATGCTATTAAGCCTTTGTTAGGAGAGTCTTAGTGGAAATAAAGGAAACATTACTTCTTTGTAATATGAAGTTTTTTTTTTTTTTTTTTTGCCCTTTTTGACATATAAACTTTTTTCCTGTACAGTCTTTCTCGTCATAATTGAGTTTTTTTAAGATAAAATATGTGAACCTCATTAGGATTTTTTTTTTTTTTTTTAAGGATGGAGACCACTCTGGAGACTCAGGGCCTATTTGCATATTGGGCCCATGGTCCTGGGCTAAAACAAGCCCCAAGATTAGATCCAATCTACTTACGTTCAAAAGGCCGAACTTAATAGACAAGCCCAAGAATTCAGAGAAATCAAGACATTTCAACTCATAACAATTGGGACTTCATTAAATATTATTTCTGAGTTCTTTTATTTTTCATGAAGAAAACAAAATTGATGAATAATCATCAGCAATTATAAACACAGGAGCAAGCATAGTCAGTTCCTGCAGCGTTGGCAATGCAAGCTCCAGTTCCCTTCCGCTGCTGAAAGCATTGGGCCTTGCAGTCCAACAGATTGCAGTGGGTCTTGCCCAGAAACACTTGACATGTTGCTGCATCCACCTGGGCCTGGCCCATCATCTCATTACCTGCAAATTTATCAAAAATATCATCATCATCATCATCATCATCATCATCATTATTGGAAAACTAAACAAATGAAATAAAGTCATTAAACAAATTAATTCGAATCAATTTTATCAATTAGAACTCATCCATGATTCAAGATTGGACTCTGAGACATCAAATTCTTTTGCAAGTGCAAAAGTACTTTCTCCTCTTGAGACTAGTAAAAAAAAATGTTTGTTTGAATAAAGGTAAAAAAAGATTGATTTGACAACAGTATATTAGTTATTAATAAATGCGAGAACACTTTTTTTTCCTTTCCGTAAATAGTTTTAATACTGGAGTGAAAAATACAAGATATCTTACATGGTTACAAAATACTTTTTACACTTTTAAAATTAACTTTTATCTAAACAAACATCAAAGTGATAAAAAAGTGCTTCATTTTCACACTTTCAGTCTCACTTGCGGATCACCAAACACCCCAGAATGGAAAGGGAAAGATAACGGTAGAGTTAAACATGGGCCCAATAAAGCCATTAAGATGTATTTGCAGGGGTCAGAAATTTCTCCAAAATTTAAATGAGTCCCAACTTATTTAATCACATTATCACAGTCTACAAAGAAAAATAGTAAATAAGAGAAAAAACAATGAACATTCCTATGCAGATAAACCAACTTTTTTTTTCCTATGTCAACAAAGAAGGGAAGAAAGGCTAGCATGATCATACATGAAGCAAAGATGAGAAGAACCAGCAGGAAGCAATGAACACAAGAAAGCTTAGACATCTTCTCTCTCAAGTCAACTAAATCTTTGCTTGTAATTTTTTTTTGGGTGATGAATTTTTCTGTGTGTTACATCTTGTATTTATAGTTACATGGTGCATGAATGTGTGTTACATCTTGTATTTATAGTTACATGGTGCATGAATGTGTGTTACATCTTGTATTTATAGTTACATGGTGCATGAATGCCAGCTGGACCAAATTTTTACTTCCCTTTAAGGAATGGAAAAATATGGAATGTCTTGATGTTCTTCCAATGATAAAGGAAAGTTTTTGAAAATAAACATTAGTGGGAAATTTGACCCCCAATCTTAGGGTGTAGTTCCCAATTTGATTATTAATTTTAAGTTAGTCAATAACCCAAGATTTTATTTGCAAATTATTACTAATTTTTTTGGTTCATTATATATTGGCACTGACAAATCATATTCAACTTTTTAAATTTTAAAATCACATTTTCAATTAATTACAACCCAAAATGCTGACATATGCACAATCAGAATTTTATGTTTTTTGGAAATATGATGGAATAAGTAAGATTGCAGCCAAGCATTCATTCATTTCAAGTTATGAAATGAATAGAGAATTACATAAATGAGGAAGGAAAACAAAAGAAGAATTGCTTTGGTTGCAATAAAAAATTAATTTTTAGAAAGCAAACAAATAATTAGCTAGCAGTCTAAAATGGAAAAATAAATTATGAAAAAAAGTGCTGAAGAAAATAAATTAAATCTAAAACAAATAAGAGAAGAGGCACTCAATGGGGCTATGTTTTAAACTGGATGGAATTTTCTTGTTTTATAATAAAGTGAACTAACATTGTGGAAAGCAACCTTTTCTTTCTCTTGTTTTATAAATCAAGAAAAATAAATTCAATTTGTAGCAACACAAATCTACTAAAAAGAATATTTTACTCTGAAACATGAGTACAAAATTGATTTTCTCATTGTTGTAGAATTCAGAAATTACATGAAACCAATCTTACTGGTTCACACCATGATGAGTGGCTAGAACCTATGATTCTAGTGGGTTGGACAAGTTAAACCTATGGTTTGCTTTCTAGGGATATGAACATAGCAAATTTACATTGTCATGTCCAAGTCATTTGTCACAAAAAATAAGTGGCTGGTTAATGATGGAGCTCTGTAGTAGACCGGATCTGCATATGATTTTTCCTCTTATAACATGTGTGTATGGTTCTCGCGGATGAAATGAACCCAAATGAGTGTGGGTGTGATAACCTACCCGTGATCGAATGTTGTATCTCGTTGGACTCACTCCGTGGATGAAACTAGGGGTGGCAATCTGGTCAAGTCAGAATATGCCCTTACTCGAACTGACTCGAATAACAATCACATCAAAGGCCTTAATTCATATTCGATTCGGCTGATGATTACCCACCGGATCAGGAGTACTTGATTAGTTTAATCAAAAAAGAAAATACCATGAATGTCTAATAGATTTTAAAGCTTTTCTAAAACTGTAGTTTATAATTTTCCACTGTAATGGTCAAATTCTGATCCACACCAGGACCAAGGCACGTGTCCCTTATCATCAAAATCTCCCGAAGACACCAGTAAGGAAAGCCATCTGAGTGACTCTTTGAAGAGCAGCATCTAGAATATTCCTAAGATCATTTTCTCCTCCCGAGAAATTGATTGTCCCGAGGATATTCATCCTCCTGAGACCGATCCTTCTGTCTTGAGTAAAACGACCTCTGCAACCAACTCCATAGGCTCCCTTCTATATTTGTGAAGTCTGTTACGTCGCCAGATCATCCCATGTTTCACACATGGTCCGACTCCTACTTTACACAAGCAATTACAGAAAACAGTCGATATTACTCTCACAATCAAGGGCAGAATCTCCACCGTTACAGAAGAATCGCAATGTGTGGATCATGCGGTTATTGAATCCCGCATGATTCACTGTGAAGAAGAACCCCCGGATATATAAGATAATAGAAGACACAATACAAAGGCAGGCCGGAAAACAACAGAAATAGTCGAGAGAAAAATAGTAATCATCCAACTATTTTTGCTAAAGAAACAAAATATTAGCTCTATTGAATCCACTGTAATCCTTTAAAAAAAGTGAATTCTCTCTTTCCTCCCTGGGGTTTTTCCCAAATTGAGTTTCCACGTAAAATCTGCGTCTTTATGGTTATTTTTTCTACTCTCTTAGATCCAGGTTACAATTTGAAGTGTAGATAAATTCCTTCTGAAATTTACCCTTACATTTTTTATGTTTTCATTGAGAGCTCAGTCCTCACACTCAAGTTTTCTCCCCCTTCAATCTTCCTCAAATAGCCTCTTCTTGATCAGCGATAGCCCTACTCAAGAAAGTTACTGGTGGCGCAACTTCTAAGGGAAAGGACAAAGCGGCTGCAAAGGCACGACCTCCATGCGAATCAATAATTAACTGTTCGCGGACGGCACCGCCTCCGCCACTTCACAGGAGTCGTCTGTCAGCACTCAGTCTTCACAATAGCAAGAAGACCAGCTGTTCAGATGCTCCGAGAGATGAATGAGTGTTAGAATTATGATGTGAATACGTCGTGAAGGTTGATTAATGTCAGATCTGGCAGTTACCTTTTTCTAGATCTGTTTTGTGTCCGAGTTGGATTCAAGTTTCAGTTATTCCAATCGATAGAGTTTGTTTAGAACTAGAAGAGTTTTATGTTTTATAAATAACTTCTTAGGGATGACCTTTAATGTATTACAAGAGAATCCAATGAATTTGTAATTCCAACGAGTGTAATTCATCTATGTGAGAGATTTGTGAGAGAAGCTTAACCACAAGGGTTCGCTATTCTTGGCGGTCATCAAAGGTTTGTAATCTTCTCAGTGTGAGGTGTAAGTAATTCTTATTGTACTCCCCCAAAATTTTAATAAAGTTTTCTCCCCCTTCTCCCGTGGACGTACACACAATTTATTTGATCGGTGGAATCACGATATATTGTTTGTTGGCTTGCTATCTACTTTGAAATATCTTATTCTTCTCTTCTTCAAATTGCCTTAGTAGTTCATATGGTTTTGTTTCCGCTGCGCCGCCCCAGTCGATCTAGTCGAGGGAGCCTCCCTCCCCTGAAATCACAACAAGGAGCAGATGAAAGATCATCAACGTAAGTTAGATCGCGAGCGGGAGCAGATGATTCTCGACCGCGCAACATCCTTCGCGAACAAGAAGAGCTGATGGCACTCAATTCATAGCTCCAGGCTTAAGTCACCACCCTTCAAAATAAATCCACACGCGCAGAGGGTGACACCGAGAAAAGTGGGGTTTGGCCCAACCCGTCCCGAGCCCGCCGGACCAAGCCTGAATCTGCCCGACAAAACTGTGCGGCTCGGTCCGGCTCGGGCCCCCTTCGGGGGACTTGAACACGACCCAGGGTCCCGACCAGTCTGGGTCGGGCCAGAGTCGGGCCGGCTCGGTTTTTATTAAAAATTTTGATAAAACTATTAAATATGTTTGGGTTTCTCATTTTTTAAGTTCCCTCAATTTGACATTGTGATTCGGGCACTTAAGTTGGACGTCGGAGGTCATGAGTTCGAATACTGGTAAAAGCATAGTTTTTTTATTATTTTAAAAAAAGGCTGGGGTGGGGGGAGGGGTGGGTGGTGGGGGCAGTGGTCGTGGTGGTGGGCGACGAAGGTGCGACAGAGGTGGGGGTGGTGGGCCGCCAAAGGGGTGAGGGTGGCGGAGGTGGTGGGCGGAGGAGGGGGGTGGGGAGGTGGGAAAGGAGGGGGGCCGGGCCGGCCCACCCGCGTCGTGGACCACATTTGCCTCACCCAGGGCACGCCTCGGGTAAAGGGGCGGGACCGAGCCGGGCCAGGCCCATATGAGTCAGCATGCGTGTTGGCCGACCGATCTGGCCCGATTTGAACCCCTACATGAGATCCACATAAGATTTACCCAAACCATTTCAATATGTTTCAAATTCATGTTTGAAGTAAACAAATAATCAGAGAGCTCAAAAAAAAAATCACTCCGAGCGCTTCGGCATTTCTTCAGACTAAGGGCGTGTTTGGTAAGTTGCAAAACGTTTGCAAAATGCAAAAAGTTTTGCAACTTTACATTTAAAATTGTTTGGTTTCGTTTGCAAAATGCAAAATGCAAAACACTTTTGCAACTCTTCTTTTCCCACTTGCAAGTTAAATTTGTGGTCATGTAAATCTCACTTTTACACTCATATTTTCCCACTTGCAGTTGCTACAGTTAATTTTGTGGTCATGTAACTGTCACTTGTAGTATACTTACAGTTCAAAACAGTTACTTGATAATCAATATATAATTAAATATTATTAAATATTTAATATTTTAATAGTGTTCAATTTTTTATTTAATTATTTAATTTTTATATTTTTAATCTTTAACTTTTTTATTGTTTTAATATTTAATATTTTACTAATTTAATTTAATATTTTAATTTAATATTTTATTATTTTATTAATACTTATTCCATTTTTTATTATTTTATTTAGAGTTAATATTTTATTAATATAATAGTATTATACTTTAATATAAAATTACTATATATTTAATTATTTATTTTTAATATAAAAAATTACTTTATTAATATCATAATATATTTTATTATTATATTAATATTTTATTATGTTAATATTGTAATAATAATTCAGTATAATAATACTATAATGATAATTTATTATTAAATTATAATTATATTTTACTTTATTAATTTTATATTTCTATAATATTACAATAATATTATAATAAAATTTATATTATAATAATTTTCAAGTATTTTTAATATTATAATATTATAACTATATTTTATTATTGTTGTAACATTTTTTAACATTTATATTTTATTAGTATTCTTAAAATTTTATTAATGTTCTTTAGATTTTTTTTAAATTTTATATTATTTATTTAGTTAATATTTTAATAATATTTTACTATTTATACTAATATTTTATTAATATTATTGTTATAAATAAAATATTAAGATTATTAATTTTTTATCTCAAATTTATTAATACAATTTAATTTGCAATAGTAGATTTAATTTAATAGTATTTATAATATTTAAATCACTGCTACAATTAATTTTGTGGTCAACTTTTCCACTTACACTTTTACATTACCAACCAAACACCGTAAAACACAATATACTTTACCATTTACACTTTCACTTTATCAACCAAACATCGTAAAACACAATATACTTTTCCATTTACACTTTACTTTATCAATCAAACACCGTAAAACACAATATCTTTTCTCTGCTACAGTTCATTTTTTCCATTCTCATTTTATGACTTACGACTTGCGACGTTTTGCAACGAAACAAACAGGCCCTAAACAAAGGCCCCGTGATATGACGAAAAGTAATAAAGCAACGAATCAGATTGCCTGTCGAGCACTGATACTCAGATTGGATTTGTTTTCATGGATGACATGACATGATGTCACTTGTAGAAAACCAAGATTGTGGCCATAAACTTTTTCTTCTTCTTTTTATTCTTTCCTATCTAATCTAATCTAGAATTCAGGGTACAGGGATCACCCCAAAATTGATTAAAATTACACGCAGGGGCTGTTTGTTTCTACGTACAAAGCCTGTAATTTGTCAATGACTTACAACTCAATTATAATTACGTGTTTGTTTGCACCGTAATTCGTAAAACACTCACGTAACTCAACTATTACTTAGGGGCCGTTTGTTTCGCGTAAAAGTCCGTAATTCGTAAATGACTTACAACTCAATTATAACTACGACGTTTGTTTGGACCGTAATTCATAAAAGACTTGCACAACCTAATTACCACTCACTTGCAACCCAATTACCACTCACTTACAGCCCAGTTACAGTTAATTTTATGGTCATGCAAATTTGTATTATTTTTTATGTTAATATTAAAATTTTTAATATTTAATATTTTTAATATTTATTTGCAATATTAAAACTTTTTAAATCACTAAATAGTTAATTTTGGGGTCAATTTTTTCACTTACGACTTACACATTACGACAACCAAACACCGTAAAACACAATACACTTTTCCACTGACAACTTTATATTACCAACTAAACACCATAAAGCTTATATGGATGTAACTCATTTACAACTGTAAAAGACTTTACCAATTATCACTTACAAATTACGGTCAATTATGACGACCAAACAGAGCCATACTCCTGCAGTGTAATCCCACTGCAATTGGCATAAAGCCCCCTTGGCACAAAGCCAACTTAGGTGCTAAAATGGATATAGACAGGATCCCAACATTTTGGGGTGCTTTTTCCTCCCTTTGATTCCATTTCTTACATGATAGATACTATATATTTTTTTTTATCAAATTAATTAGAATATTAAAAGGATTAATAATGAAAAAGAAAAAAGAGAGTTTTTTTTTTTTACCTTTTGAACGAAGGTTATGTCTTGGACTTCAACTATCACTGAGCCAAGCTTTAAAACTTCTCATTTCTGGGATCAGGTGTGCCTCCATGCCCTTTATTTTTTCCCTCAGTTTTCATTAATAAAATAATAATTACAATAGGATTTCAAAGTTGCAATTTGGTACTTAAATATTTCGTGATTTGCATCTGACGTCCTCCTCTTGGTGCTACTATCACGTGATCACTGGGCTCAGGACAGCCATTTGTTTGAAGTCGCACGGAGAGTAACGGAGAACAAGAGGCTCGTGCCGGATTCGGCCTACTGGGGGCAGGGCCTGGGCCCATGGCCCATGCTTGAGCATCTAGAATGGGACCCACAAGTTTGACTCTAGGATATTACTTTTGCTACTTAAATTAATAAAGTGGGTACTTTTAGCATGCAAAGAGAGCTGCTTTTGGTGGTCTAATCCCATTAATTGTAACTGTCCACTGATTTTATAAATTAATGTGATTTAATTCTAACGTAACTGACGACATATTCTTCATGTACCCGTGTCAATTTGGTAATATTTTTTTTGCTCACCGCAGTTTACGCGGTGAGTCGTAAGATGATGGCGGACCCCCTTGGGTGGGCCCACTCAAACCAATGGCTCACCGCGCTCGCGGTGAGCGCGATGAGCAGAACACGGTGAGCAAAAAAAATTTCATCAATTTGTTTTTTCATATTTTGAGATGAATCGGACTTGATCATACTTCAGCGGACAATTATGGTTGACCTATTATTTCGTCACGGGTTGCTGAATGAATTTGAGTTTGCTCCCTGGTGGTCGTCACTTTCAACCCAGCTTCTGTAAATTTAACTAGCAAAAGGAAAAGTTACGATTGATCCATTGAACCGTCCAATACAAAATGATGATTGAGACGCGCACCAAAGGTTATATAGATTTGAGGGTTAGATCCGTATTCTTACTCTGTTTCCATATTTTTCGTCAGTGGAAAAGGATTTGTGTCTTTAATTCATACATTAATCACAGATCCAGGTCTCTGGATCTGACTGGCTAGATCCAGCTTTATTAGACTGACAATCTATAGTTTCAAGTTTTGACTCCTAATTTTAGTGTCATACATATCATCCACAATATGTTTGTTTATTTATTTGAACAAAGTTCCAACCCTACTCTATTTTTCAATTTAGGGGCTGTTTGTTTCGTCATAAAAGACGTAAAACTTCGTAATTCGTAAGTGACTTACAACCTAATTACAATTACGATGTTTGTTTAGACCGTAATTCGTAAAAGATTTACGCAACTCAACTATCACTCACTTGTAACCCTATTACCACTCACTTACAACCCAGTTACAGTTAATTTTATGGTCATACAAATTTGTATTGTTTTTTTTATGTTAATATTAAATTTTTTAAAATTTAGTATTTTTAATATTTATTTGCAATATTAAAATTTTTTAAATCACCAAATAGTTAATTTTGTGGTCAACTTTTTCAGTTACGACGTACACATTACGACAACTAAATACCGTAAAATACAATACACTTTTCCACTTACAACTTTATATTACCAACCAAACACCGTAAAACTTACATGTAACTCATTTACAATTGTAAAAGATTTTACCAATTACGATTTACGAATTACGGCCAATTATGACAACCAAACAGACCCTTAGTAGCAAAGTCTCAGTGATCTTAATGATTTTACATATGAGATGTGAATCATGTAAAAAAATTGGATCAGATTTAATTGTCATTTTAATAACTCAATCCCGTTGCTGTTTTGAATCTTTACAACAATGCAAATTAGATCATTGACCCCGAAAAATCTGGTCCATGAATTGAATATTGAGGAAATAATTACATAATCCGTGAATGCTGGGGCATCATCCCAAAAGACTAGCCTTCTTGGTAGTGTTGCCAAAATTCTTATATATTTAAGATCATCCCTATGTCTAGCCGATGTGGGACTATTTATTCGACCCAAATCTCAACAATCCCCCCTCTAACAAAGAGTCTCCTGCAAGCTCAACTTTCTTCACGATAGAAGATCAAATGTTCGATCGAGTTCAACTATTCACTGCGTGGGGCAGACATGTCTTATATGAAGCACCAACTGTAGCCGGCCACTCCTCTACACCGCGTGGGTTAGCGCACGCCCATTACAAAAGAGCACCACTACCAAATATATCGCGAGCCAAATTGCTTTATAGGGGCCTATTGTGCCATTTTGCACCATTGGAGTGATCAGACCCATTTTGCCTTTTGCGCTATCGGGGAGATCGACATCATCAAATATCACCCACACACGACTAAGTTCGGGACATGGCTCTGATACCATCTGTTGGAATTTCAACAATAGAGAACAACACCACCAGAAAATAGTCACGAATCACATGAAAAGCAATCAAAATAAAGAAAGCGAGAACTCACGAATTTAACGAGGTTTAACAATTGTCTACGTCCTTGAGGCAAAAGGGGAGAGAGATCTTATTAAATCAATAAATACAAGATGCAATAGAAGGAGGAATACCCACTCTATATATAGATATGAAGTCTTTAAAGAAAAGAACACCAAAAACTCTGAATTTGGATCAGAAATAAATTCAAAGACCATCTTAGATTCGCCCAGGAGAAAAACATTGTCGACAGCCCAAGGGGCCTGTCAACAGCAAACCCAAACTCTGACAAATTTTAACTTTCTGTAAAATGCTCTCAACAGCTCAAGATATCTGTTGTCGACAGCACGGTTCACCTACAGACACATATTAGTGTCTGTACTATCACAGTAAGGGAAACACCGCACCAAAACGGGGTGGCTTAAAGGATGAACATGACCTTACTAGAGAAGGCCTGGTGCATGTTATCAAACACCAGCATTTTGAAATCTTTTTGGGCTGAGGCATTACCGTATGCTTGCCATCTCGTTAACATGTTGTCTTCATCTACAATAGGAGGTAAAACTCCTATAGAGGTTTGGTTAGAAAAAGTTGGTCAGGATTATGATTCGCTACAGGTATTTGAGTGTTCGGCCTACTATCATGTTAAAGAAGATAAGTTGGACCCAAGGGCTAGAAAAGGTGTGTTCATAGGATTCAAGAAAGGAGTAAAAGACTACAAAATTTAGGATCCGAAGGATATAAAACTTATCTTGAGCAAAACGTCACGTTTGACGAGGCTTCAATGGTAAAGCCTACAGACTCTCAACAGGTGAAGAGTCAGATGACAAACAGGATATTACAGTAGGTGGAGAGTGATATGCTACTTCACGGTCTCTAAACAGATCAGTGTCATTTGAGATTATACCCCCAGTGACACAGGGTAATGATCAAGTAGCCAAACAGGATGATGATGATGGTGAGGAGGATCAATGATAGGTTATAGATGATGTCCACGAATACATTGTAGTTAGAAGAACTCAGAGAAATTCACGTAAGCCAATTGGCTCATTATTAATATGATCATGGCCTCTGCTTTCCCAGTCGTTGAGGATGCAATCCCGTCTACATACAGAAAAACTTAAATCAGTTCGGAGTTCAAGATGTGGAAGGATGCCATAATGGAAAGATGAGTTCTCTACACTCTTCGGTTGTAAGTGAGTATTTATAAATAATTAGGGATCTCCAAATGATGATATTGTACACTACAAAGCCATATTGGTAGCTAAAGGTTACGTTCAACGAGAAGGCATAACTACAATGAGGTATTCTCACCCGTTATGAAGCACTCGTCTATTCGAATTTTACTGGTACTGGTGGTACAGTACGAGTTGAAATTTGATCAGCTTGATGTGAAGACCGTCTTTTTTCACGGTGATCTTGAAGAGGAGACCTACATGTCTCAACTGATGGGGTTCAAAACTGCATGAAAGGAGAACAGGTATTCAAGCAGAAGAAATCACTTTATGGATTAAAGCAATCACCAAGGTAGTGATACAAGCATTTTTGACAGTTTCATAAGAGGCAAGAAGTACACACAAAACCATTACGACCCATGTGTATATTATAATAAGCTACCGAGTAAAGAGTACATTTATCTACTATTGTATGTGGACGATATGCTCATCGCTTTCAAGAACAGATCTGCAATTGATAAACTGAAGAAAAACTTATTTTCCGAATTCGAAATGAAAGATCTGGGTGAAGGTAAGAAGGTGCTAGGCATGAAAATTGAGCGAGACCGAAAAGGGAAGGTTAACTTGATGCAAAAAGGGCATTTGAAGAAAGTACTTCAGAACTTCAACATCAACGGTGACACGAAATTTATAGCTAACACTATTGGCTCCTCATTTCAAGTTAAAAGTTACTATGTCTCTTACTTCTTTTGAAGAGCGTGAATACATGACTCACGTACCCTATGCTAGTGCGGTTGGTAGCTCAATATATGAAGTGATGTGTACAAAGCTCGATTTGTCACAAGTTATCTCAATGATAAGCAGATACATGAATGATCCCGGCAGGGGCCATTGGAAGACAGTGAAGTAGATTCAATGGTACATCAAATGTATCATAGATATTGGTTTGATATTTAAGAAGAATTTTACTGGTAAGTAGGAGTGTCTTAGATACTTTGATTTCGACTACGCTGGAGATCTCGACAAATGCCAGTCTACAATGAGATATGTGTTTACATTGTTCCAAGCACTGGTCAACTGGCACTTTATTTTACAGCCTACTATCACACTGTCTACTACGGAGTCCGAGTATATGGCTATGATGGAGGCTATGAAGGAGGCAATTTGACTTCAAAAGTTGCTTTATGACTTGGGGAATTGATCAAGATCTATTGAAGATCAATTGAGGTATCATGAGTGTTATATATTTGGCAAAGAATCAGGTATACCATGTAAGAACGAATCGCATCGATGTCAGGTTTCACTTTATTTGGGAGATTCTTGATGAGAATGATATCGAGTTACAGAAGATTCGCACGAAAGAGAATCCCATTGATATGCTTACTAAGGTTGTTTCGTGAGTAAAGTTTGCACACTATAAAGAGTTGCTCTATGTCCTTCTAGTTGCTTGAGCTCGGTGGAGTTCATTTGGATGAACTACAGATGACTTGATCTCCTGAGCAAGGGGTACGTGGCGGTTCCACTGCAGTCCGATGGAGTCGACATGGTAATGTGTTGTTTGGCTCAGATTTAAGAAATCTTTACCGAGGTGGAGAATTCTGGGGAGAGAGGAGTAAAAAGTGAAAATACACCTAAAGGTGGGTGAATATGTGTATGGCTAATCTAATAACAAATGGTGCGGAATTAAAACTAATTGCAACACACTAAGTGTAACCAAAGAGTGTAACCGAATTCCTGGCGACGGGCTCTGGACTATTTCCTCTAAATTCCTCTAAATAAGAGTTGAGGTACTATATGAAGCTCTCTTGGTTCAGCACTAGTATGGGCACACAAACAATACCAAACATATATATGATATGAACAATATGAATCAATGCAAGATATAAAAGAGAGAGTTTAGAGATAGTGGATCAATCGCAAACACTGAGATATGTTTCGAGATTCGAGCCATTGCTCTACGTCCCCGCCTTCACACAGAAGTATTTCCACTATATGTCCACACAGGACCTCCCACACAGGGAATCTCCACTGAGGATTTAGTAAATACAGACTAAAAGTACACAACTCCTCTCTCCAACAAACACAACCTCTACACAAGAGGCAAGGCATAACAACAACCACCTCTCATTAGAGGGATAAGGCACTAAGCCAAAAAACAACAATCACCTCTACACTTAGAGGGATAGGCACAAAGTCAAAACCCCAACAATCACCTCTACATTTAGAGGGATAGGCACAAAGCCAAAACTCCAACCTCAATCACCTCTACACTTAGAGGGATACCAACAAACTCAAACTCCTCCACAATCACCTCTACACAAGAGGGATAATCACAAACCCAAAACACAATCACCTCTATACTTAGAGGGAAAGGCACAAAGCCAAAACAAAGAAGATTTCAACACTTGGTGGTCTCAATAAACCACAAACAATCTTGGTGATCTCAATAGACCACAAACCAATTTTCTCACCCAAAATAAGATCCTATAGATTGGATAGATATGATAGCTCAAGTCTGAGAATACAAGATGTTTGAAAAACAAATCACAAAGAAAAACTCTTAGAAAAAAATACTAGAATAGATATAGAAGCAAAGATCAAAACAATTTGCCAAAGACTCTCTTTTCCTTTGATTTTTTTCAATCCTTGAAAACAAATAAAAGATAGATCTTTTAGCCTAAAAATTCTTTGAAAACTTGTTGCTAAAACACTAGGAAAGATAGAAATTTTTGCTCTTCAAATTCTTGATAAAAACAGCCCAAGGGATGGGTATTTATAACCCATTCCAAAAACTAACCGTTGGCAATCTGGAAAAGCCAGATTTGCCCTTCCGGTCAACCTGCCAACGGTCATATTTCTGACCGTTGTGCCTCTAGTAGACCGGGCCAAGCCATCGGTCGACCGCTCGGTCGACCGAGAGCGGGGTGCTTTCAGTCGGTCGACCGCGCGGTCGACCAGCCGAATTGGCTGGCCATGTGCACGTTCTCGTGCACATCGGTCGATCGGTCCGGTCGACCGACCACTGGTCCGGTCGACCGCCTGCTGATCTGGCTGGTTAATTTGGGAGTTGAAACTTAGGTATTTTAACTCTAATAAAATCTCATAAAATCATATACATGCCACAAAAATAAGTTCTTGTAAGATCTTTGAATATCAAATATGTGTGACTAAAAATCAACACATATTACAAACAATTTGAACCATTTTTGTGACATTGAAATTTGGCCTTTAAACAAAAATTCCAAAAACCAAACTTTGAAATGGAAAACCATTTTCTCCAAAACTTATATGGATACAAAAACATGATATTGAAACAATTTGAAACATATTGTATATGGATAGAATCCAATATACATGTAATTGATATATTTATGTTTCTGACATGAAATCCAAAACCGGTTAAACTGAAAAACTAAACTAATAAACTTTAAACTTGCGTGTGTGCGTGAACTTGAGCAGATCAACATTATCTACCTTTACACAACATCTAAACAACTAAACTAAACACAAACTGAATCCTTCTTGTCTCCAAGCCAACTCGATCCAAACGCGATCCAACGAGCTTGACTCCAATCGAGTTCTAGATGCGATCTTGATGTGCGAGCTCTTGAATCAACATGTGTTAGCCCCAAAACTTCTTTGTTGAAGCTAAACACCTAATAAGATCTTGATCAAATATCTAAAACTAATTTAAATATAAGATCATTAATAAATACATGAGTTAATCATCATCAAAACTAGAGTGATGGGTCTTTGGGCCAACAATCTCCCCCTTATTGATGATGACAAAACTCATGGAGTTATATATGCATGGATTAAAGTTAAGCTTCATAGAAACTCCCCCTTAACTCTTGCATAGCAATAAACATAAAGATATTCAAAGAAATGTATAAACCAAACAACACATATATGCATAAATAAAAATAAACATGCATAAACTCACAAAATTCTTTTTCCCTTTTGTATAAACAAGGAAATGAAATAAACATGCATATATAAACTCTCCAAATACTTCTCCCCCTTTTTGTCAATTCATCAACAAAGGGACAAAGGAAACACAAGCAATAAAGATATATATGCGATATACATTCATGAAGAGGAGAGGCGTAAAGTTAACTCCCCCTACATACATGCATTTATATGAAAAGAGATGACTAGACCCTAACCACTCAAAGCATAATATACAATGTATAAGTAGAGATGTTAAGCCCTCATACAAACGTGTATTACATAGAGAAGAGAGGTCAAACTCCTTAATATGAGATACACTCAACATGAATCTATATATAGAGAAGATGTTAAACTTCTCTTGCATATAAGCAATACATATCAAAACATTATGAAACCTCTTTAAAACAAATTTATGATACCAATTGAAAATATCTTGTAAATTTTTGATACTAATAGAAAATGAAATATTGTATGTTTTTATACCATTTGAAATATATATTGTAAATATTGATACCAATTGAAAGTAAAAACTAAATTTTAGGGTAAACACTACTTATTTTGTAATAAGGATATCAACTTGAGAATAATACTAATTTAAGATTATTGATACCAATATTGAAAATGTTCGCATATATCAAAATAAAGTATTTTTCATCATAAAAAATGAGAGCAAGATACCAACTGAAAATAAAACCGATTGAAAGATAAAACACGAATATTTCTCCCCCTTTATGAAATAACAATAAAAACGATGCATAAGCTTGTATATGATACCAATTGAAAAATAATTGACATTAAGAACTAAATCAAGTTTAGCATAAACATAATTTATGTTTTAAGATATAAAGATATTGTAAGCATAATCAAATTATATATATATGTATGAGAATGTAGATACCAATCGAAATTGATACTAATTGAAGTTTGAAGCATACATATATAGAAAACACAAATATGAGTATACAAACATAAAAATATGAATTATAATACCAATTGAAAATATAATGAGGATCAAGGGAATAACTCATACCTACCACCTTATTCATGCACATGTTTAAATAGATTTTCAATAATGAGCATACAAGTCATGGTCGCCCATCCAACCGCCCTTTGAAGGTAGGGGTTTTCAAAAATATGAGTTTGAAAATAGTTTAATATGTTTGAAAACTCTACCAATAGAAGAATATGAACTAGTTTAAGATAATTTTTGAAATAACTAGTTATAAATTCTTCAAAATCATGAAATCAAAACATATATTTCATGAAGCATGCATTTTACACAAAATTGACACTCAAGATATATAAAGCTCATCTAAAACTCATAAAACACGAGTAAATACAAATAATGTGAGTGTACAAGAATCATGTGAAAAGCATAATCATGGAATTAGGCAATGAAAACTCATATGAAATTCCTTTTATTAAAATAAGAATTCATCAAAACTAAATAGGTTTCAAGGTATATGTATGTTTTGTCTAAACTAAAAGTATCATACATATCCCAAGCACAAACGAGTCCATAAAAGAATTTGCATGAAGGCAAATGACTCAAGAGTATACATATATATTTAAAGTTTTGACAAAATTGACATATACATGAAGCTAAACATATTTATATGGAAACATGTACAAAAATAAGGAATATAAGTTAAAATGTAAGAATCATCAAAACTAGGCTATGCAAGTACATCTAATGGGTATAAATAAGTAACATAGCACAAATATATAATAATCAAATGTGGCTCACTAGTCGTACAAGTATAAACACAAGTTTTAATAAAAATTATATATAAACAAGTAATCAAAACATGAAGTGTAAAAATCAAACATGATCATTAGGATAGATGCACATGCTTTAGATTTAGGATGAACACAATAGTTAAACTAGTATGAGAACACAAAATATGAATCCATATGAATATGGGTGTATCTCAAATACTACATATGTATATCACAAGTCTAATTAACATAGCATTTAATATAATGAACATGAAAAATAAAACATGCTAAAAATCAATAATATGAAAGCATGTAAACTAAATGGGAGTCAGAGATAGTTACCAAAACCATTAGGGCTAATCTTTAGATCTTCAAACCATGCTGGTCCTCCCACCAAACTTTCCTTGAAAGTGATGCATTCAAAAGTGTCACAATTTAGCTGGGAACGCATCCAGCATCAATGCACCAATACTCTCATGTCAAGCGAGAGCCCACACCTACATCAAATAAAATAGGAGTGAATTTTGGTACCCATACCTTATTGGCTCCATGGGGGTTAGCATCTTTCCTAACCCAAATAAATCTATTTGCAAAAATTGAATTATGTATTCTATCATAACAAACTTTACAAGGTGGCCCTTACGTTCACAATGTGTACAAGTGTACACATGAGCATACATAGAATCTTGTGTGTGGATATAAGAAGCATGTATATGCCGTGTATGGTGTGCATGAATATAAGGTGCTTGTTTCTTGTGAAACATGGATTCTAATTTCTTGTGATCCATAGTACATTGGCTCAAAGTGGAGTCCAAATAATCAATACTCTTCTTCAAAGTACATATATCACTTTCAATAAATGAAAAAGATGTGAAGTATGTAATATGTGTATCACTAGTATATGGAGCACTAGAAATATGACAAACATGAGAAGACAAGTCATTTTTCAAACTAGTATTTTCTTTTGAAACCAAATCAATTCTTTTGAAATTAAAACAATTCAAAGAATTGTTCTCTTTTAAAATAATATCGAGTTTTGAAGATAGAATCTCATTTTTCTTCAAAACAATATCAAAATCATTTTTATTTTTCAACATTTCATTTTCCTTTAAGATAAGGTCAAGTTGGGTTTTCAATGAATCTCTTTCACTTGAAATCTCAAACTTCTCTTGCAAAATAATATCAAGTTTAGAAGACAAATTCTTATTTTCTTCTTTTATTTTAAAGCTTTTTTTTCAAAACTTTGTATTTTTCTAGCAAGTTTTCACATACAATAGATAGTTCTTCATTAAGAGCATCTGCATCTATGTAATTATCATAAGAAAAACTAACATCATCTAGTTGAGTATCCGAGTGTACCTCAAAAGAGTCATTCCCTTAGACCATATAGCAAGCTTGTTCGGATTCATCCTCACTAGATTCCTTCTCCACATGTTTCATCGTTTGTAGCGCGGGGAGGTCAAAGTGTTTCACACTGTAAAAGCGGAATCACGGTGATAAACAGTCATAAGATAATCTTTGCTTAATATTTGCTTAATGCATCTAGGGCTTGTGCATTGGCTTCTATATACTTGTTATTACCAATATAAGATTTCTTGGTGTAGCAAGGTAAACATGTATTCCTAGGGTTTTTAAATAGGCACTCATTCTAAGTTTCCATATATCGATGTTGGAGACATCAAACATAGGAAGGGCAAGGTATCATGAGTGTGTGTAAACAAATAAATGTGCAAATGCAATATTAGATTAGCTAGCCAATATCTCACTCCTAGGTGGTTAAACCTAATATCAGGAGTGTAGGCTCTGATACCAATTGAGAATACACTTAGAGGGGGTGAATAGGTGTATGACTAATCTAATGACAAATGATGCAGAATTAAAACTAATTGTAACACACTAAGTGTAATCAAAGAGTGTAGCCGAATTTTCAGTGACGGGCTCTGGACTATCTCCTCTAAATTTTTCTAAGTAAGAGTTGATGTGTTATATGAAGCTCTCTTGGTTCAACACTAGTATGGGCACACAAACAATACCAAACATATATATGATATGAACAATATGAATCAATGCAAGATATAAAAGAGAGAGAGTTTAGAGATAGTGGATCAATTACAAATACCGAGATATATTTCGAGGTTCGAGCCACTGCTCTACGTTCCCGTCTTCACACAGAAAGATTTTCACTATATGTCCACATAGGACCTCCCACACAGGGAACCTCCACTGAGGATTTGACAAATACAAATTAAGAGTACACGACTCCTCTCTCCAACAAACACAACCTCTACACAAGAAGGAAGGCATAACAACAATCACCTCTCACTAGAGGGATAAGACACTAAGCCAAACAACAACAATCACCTCTACACTTAGAGGGATAGGCACAAAGCCAAAACTTCAACAATCACCTCTACACTTAGAGGGATAGGCACAAAGTCAAAACTCCAACAATCATCTCTACACTTAAAGGGATAGGCACAAAGCCAAAACTCTAATCTCAATTACCTCTACACTTAGAGGGATACCAACAAACTCAAACTCCTCCACAATCACCTTTACACAAGCGGGATAATCACAAATCCAAACATAATCACCTCTACACTTAGAGAGAGGCACAAAGCCAAAACAAAGAAGATTTTAACACTTGGTGGTCTCAATAAACTACAAATAACCTTGGTGATCTCAATAGATCACAAACCAATTTTCTTATTAAAAACAAGGTCCTATAAATAGGATGGATATGATAGCTCAAGTGTGAGAATACAAGGTGTTTGAAAAATAAATCACAAAGAAAAACTCTTGGAAAAAATAGTAGAATAGATAGAGAAACAAAGATCAAAACAATTTCCCAAAGACTCTCTTTTACTTTGATTTTTTCAACCCTTGAAAACAAATAAAAGATAGATCTTTTAGCCTAAAAAATCTTTGAAAACTTGTTGCTAAAACACTAGGAAAGATAGAAATTTTTGCTCTTCAAATTCTTGATGAAAACAACCCAAGGGATGGGTATTTATAACCCATTCCAAAAACTAACCGTTGGCAATCTGGAAAAGCCAGATTTGCCCTTCTGGTCGACCGGCCAACGGTCATATTTCTGACCGTTGTACCTCCAGTCGACCGCCCGGTCGACCGGTCAGCACCCGAGAGTGGGGTGATTCCAGTCGGTCGACCGGCCGAGTTGGCTGGCCATGTGCACGTTCTCGTGCACATCGGTCGACCGGTCCGGTCGACCGTCCGGTCGACCGCCAGCTGATCTAGCTGGTTAATTTGGACTTGAAACTTAGATATTTTAATTCCAATAAAATCCCATAAAATCACATTAATTTCACAAAAATAAGTTCTTGCAAGATCTTTGAATACCAAACATGTGTGATAAAAAATCAATACATATTACAAACAATTTGAACCATTTTTGTGATATTGAAATTTGGCAATTAAATAAAAATCGTATTTTCCAAAAACTAAACTTTAAAATGGAAAACCGTTTTCTCCAAAACTCATATGGATACAAAAATATGAGATTGAAATAAATTTGAAGCATATTGTATATGGATAGAATCCAATATACATGTAATTGATATATCTATGTTTCTGACATGAAATCTAAAACCGGTTAAACTGAAAAATAAAACTAATAAATTTTAAACTTTTGTGTGTGTGTGAACTTAAACATATCAACACTGTAATCACCTAGAGGGAGGGTGAATAGGTGACTAGCTAATCTAATGGACAATAAATACGTAATTAAAACTTATTAATGCAAACTAAAGCTTCTAAAACAAAACACCAAGTATAACACAAGAGTGTAGCCGGATTTCCCATGAAGGGCTCTGGACTAACTCCTCAAGATTCCTCTAAATAAGAGTTGAGGTGCCGCGTTGACTCTCTTGGTTGAATACAAGTGTTAGCAAATAATCCCCAAGCATATAACAATATGAGTACAAATATATATCAAACATATAAAGATGAAAGCAATATAAGCATCCAAGATATAAACAAGTAAGAGATAGAGAGAGTAATCGCAAATACGGGAGATTTGTTTCAAGGTTCGAGCACACTTGCTCTACGTCCCCGCCTTCAACACTTGAAGGATTTCCACTATAAACTGATCCCACCGGATCACTCAGTGAGACAACACCTACAAGGAGTTCCCACTAGAACTCTTGGACTCTCTAGTCCCTCTCTTGTTCCCGAACACACCGCGAGCTCACAAGCTCGCCGAGGCCACACCTCTACAATGAGTTCACACAAGAACCCGAAACATCGCGAACCCGCAAGTTCGCCTCCTCAAAACAAAGATGAAGTCTTTGTTGATCACAACACTTTGATCACCTAAAAACAATCTTACAATAACACTCCTATAGGATGAATATATCAATGGATAGCTCAAGTGTTTATGAGAAAAACAAGGATTGAATATGTGGTGGAAAACACAAGAAAATCACTTTTGAAAACTCTTGATAAACTCTCCTTTTGAATGGAAGTATTTGGCTCTTAAAACAAGTGGAGAAACCTCTTAAAAGAGTAGGAAAAACTGGTGCAAAAACCCACTTGAAAACCTTGTTCCAAACAGTCCATAAAAGCCCCCCTTTTATAGGCTAGAAAAACTAGCCTTTGGGGCAAATTTACAGCCCAGACGGCTGTCGGTCGACCGGCATGGTCGACCGCCAACAGTCAGAAATCTGACTGTTGGAGCCTCGGTCGACCGGCCCGGTCGACCGTGGCCTGGAACAGAGAGCAGACACTCTCTGCCGGTCGACCGGCCGGTCGACCGGGGCTTTCCAGAGAGCAGAAGCTCTCTGGCGGTCGACCAGCCCTCCAGCCAGAACTAGCATGCACGTCTGTGCACGTCGGTCGACCGACTCCTAGCTCGGTCGACCGGTCCGGTCGATCGGCAGAAGCCAGAAAACACTTTTTAGGGATTTAAAAGTTGGAATTTTTAGCTTAAATAAAATCCCATAAAATCTCTAAAATTCTACAAAAATAGGTTCAGTATAATACTTTGATAATCAAACATGTTTGAGTAAAATCAAGACATGTTACAAACATTTTGAACTATTTTTGTAACTTAGAAATTTTGGCCAAAAACAAAATCTGTATTTTTCCAAAATAGATTTTTTCAAAACTTATTTTTTCAAAACTTCTCCAAATGCAAAAACAAGATATTTTAAACTCTTTTAAAGCTTAGTGTGTATGAATATGATCCACTACACATATATGACGAAATATCTATGTTTTTGACATTAAGATCTAAAATAAGTTTGGTTAAAGACATATGTATACTTTGAATTCCAAAACCCAAATCGGTATTTTTCTAAAATGAAAATCCTTTTATGAAAACTTATCTAAATCAAGAGTGTGTGTATATGATATACTTGAGCAATCCACTAACTATTCTATCCTTTACATTTTAATCTAAAAACAAAATCTTAATAAAAACAAACCTAGACTCAAGTCTTGATCTTGAAGGTCTTCACTTGAAGTCTTCTCATCTTCTTGACTTGGTCCAAACTTGATCCAAAGAGCTAGACTCCTCTTGAGTACTTGATGTGGTCTTGATGCACAAGCTCTTGAATCAAATCGTGCTAGCTCCAAAACTTGACTTTAAATCCTTTGTTGAAGCTAAACACCTACTAAGATCTTGATCATAAATCTGAGACTAATTAAACGCAAGATCATTAGTACTATAACTACATGAGTTGATCATCATCAAAACTAGAGTGATGGGCCTTTGGGCCAACAAACACTATCTACCTTTACACAAGATCTAAACAACTAAACTAAACACAAATCTACGTCTTCTTGTCTCCAAGCCGACTCGACCCAAACGCGATCCAACGAGCTTGACTCCAACCGAGTGCTAGATGCGATTTTAACGCGCGAGCTCTTGAATCAACATGTGTTAGCCCCAAAACTTTTTGTTGAAGCTAAATACCTACTAAGATCTTGATCAAATATCTGAAACCAATTTAAACACAAGATCATTAGTAAACTATAACTACATGAGTTAATCATCATCAAAACTAGAGTGATGGGCGTTTGGGCCAACAAAAAGATCGAGGACGGAGTTTTTTTAACGAAGTGTGGAAGAAAAGAACAGGGTTGTCTACAGTCCTCTTGAGTTATCGACAGTGTACACTGATACGTATCTGCAGATGAACCGTGTTGTTGATAGCAGACATCTTGAGCTGTCGACGGTGTTTTACAGAAAGTTAGGATATGTCAGAGTTTGGGTTTGCTGTCGACAGGCCCCTTGGGCTGTCAACAGCGTTTTATTTCTAGGCTAATTCGAGATAGTTTTTGAATTTTTTCTGACCCAAATTCAAAGTTTTTGGTTTTTTTTCTTCAGGGACTCTATGCCTATATATAAAGGGAGTATTCTTACTGCCATTGTATATTGTACTTAATTGATTTAATAAGATCTCTCTCCTCTTCTGCCCCGAGAACGTAGGCAATTGTCGAACCTCGTTAAATTCGCCTGTTCTCGTTTTTTTTCTTTTACTTGCTTATTTGTGCGATTGGTGACTATTTTATGATGGTGTTGTTTTCTATTGCTGAGATCCAACAATCTGTTGGGCCGTCACTACCATCATAGAGAGCAGTGTCACGTGACATAATCTATAGCTGCTAGTCTGAAAATCATTGCCCTAAATATCTTACTACTGAATTTCAAGGTTCTACAAGGGGCTGTTTGGTTGGGGAGTGGAAGTGAGGAAGTGAAGAAGTAGTAATAGTTCCCTTTGGAACTTGAGAATTGGTTAGTAAGTTTTTCGGTATTTGGATGTTGTTGGAAAGTGTGATTTGAAAAATGTTATGTCTTTTTCGGTGTCCGGATGATAATGTGGAAGTGAAAGTGAAAAAGTTGACCACAAAGTTGACCGCAAAATAATATTAAAATAAAAAATAATTAAGAAAAATAAAAATTAGATTGCAATTAGAATGCAAGTGAGATTTACATCATCACAAAATTAACTATTTTATAAATGAGATTTACATGATCATAAATTAACTATTTTGCGTTACAACTTATTACAGGTGAGATTTACATGACCACAAAATTAACTGTAGCGTTCTGAAAGCGAGAAAATGATTGTGTAAAAAGAAAAAAAGAAAAGGAAAAGAAATTTTCTTATTTTCTTTTTTCAGTGTTTAGATAGATAGAGAAGTGAGAAATGACACTTCCGCATTTTCTTATTTCCGCCCACTTCTTTGAATCCAAACAGCCCTAAGGTAACACATCTAATGTTTTTTTTAAATGAGAGTTATAACTACAATGATATAAAGCTTCCCAGCTAACTGAGAAGGCATAACTTCATTGGATTGGAGGACGTGCCAGCACATCTGTAGGAAACGGGAGGAGTTCATATTTATAATAATAAAGTAGAGCTCATGATTCTCACATTAGGCATTAAGAGTTTCCAAATTCAAGTCAAAGATGATACTAATTTCCTACTCTGCCACTGCGGGGAAAAAGGAAAAGAGAGAGCATCAGAGGAGCAGCTGGGTTTAAAAGGGAAGTGTGAGAGCTCTCTCTCTCTCTCTCTCTCTCTCTCTCTATGAGGTACTCTCTCTCTCTAAAATGCTGCTGCATTCTTTCTTATTCCAGCAAAAATGGTCAAAATCTGAAGAGGGTTTTGTTCTTGCCTAGGTTTTTTGCGTTCTCTTGCGCTCAAAATCTCAGCTTTGCACACGGAAGCGAAAGAACGAGGATGAGATCTTAGTTAGGTACGTTCCCACTTCTTATAGATTAATTAGTAAACAAATCCAAAGGAGCCACATTTAGGATCGTTGTTTTTAAAAATCGAGAGAGAGAGATTCTCAATGCACCACAGAAGGAGAGTAGGAGAGTTTGGAGCTTTTTTCCTCTTTGTTTATGGTAGTGCGCCGTTTACAAAAAAGAAAGGAAGTTTTTTTTTCTCCCTTAATTATTGTTGTCCCTCTCAAACATTTATCTACTGGATTTTAAGGTAAAGATCGCGCCTTTTGGGCCCCTCTGTCGATTCCCCAATCCTCAAACCTCAAGCACTGCGAGTTCCCGCTGATTACTGCCAGTTACTGCGAGCTAGGGTTTAAGCAGGGTCTGTGCGTTTTCAGATTCATTTACTGCCCAGTTCAGTGGTGGGTCTCTCTCTTTCTCTCTCTCTCTCGTGGGGTTGGAACTTTTTTATAGTTTATTTTGTACATGGGGATGGGTGGGTGGGAGAGAGAGAGAGAGAGTGTGTGTAACTTGTGTTGTCTTTAATCAATGTGGGCTGCGGTGAAAAGTGATCTCCATTATTTTATAGCCATTACTGTTGTTCACCAGCTGGCCTGAAGAGCAAGAGAGGGGAGGTGAGGAATGAATGAGCTTTCTGCGCTTTTGTTTTGTTTTGCATTAGGCTTTTCTTGTTCCAAGAACCCCATGCTTCTTCTCTTCTGTCTCCGTGCAAAGTTTGTGTTCATGTGTGAGATAGATGTGAGTTTGGGATGGGGGTTTGGCTTGCTTTTGTTTGTTTTTGTTTTCTGTTTGCTTTGGGTTCACACGATCATCATGATTGATGTTGAAGTGTCCTTCAGCCAAACCCATCTTTGGTGCTTTGTGGGTACCTTTTCTTTTTAGCTCTCTTTTCCTCTGTGCTTTCTGGGGTTGGGGCTAACAGTTCTGTTGTCTTTTGCTGCTTGGCTTCTCTCTCGTCCCCATAATCTTTTTCTTTCTCTGGGCTCCTTGTGATCTTTATTTTTGTCCAGTTCTTCTGTTGATCAAGTGCATTCCACTTGAAGCAGCTGAGAATCTAGCCCTGGTGTGTCCCTGATACTTTTGCTTTCTGTTTTTTCAACTGAATTCTTCTTCTCTCTTTTTTCCCCTCTCCCTCTAACTTCTATTAGCAAAAAAAAAAAGAAACCATATTGATTCCGGGTTTTGAGGTTTGTGTATCTGTTACTTTTGCTTTCTGTTTCTTCTTTTCTCTACCAGCTTGCTTTTTCCCGTCCTTTGGCTCCTCTCTCTCTCTCTCTCTCTCTCTCGCATTTCCTTGTGCTGTTCGATATTCACCAGTGATTTGTGTTTAAAAGAAGGCTTGTGAAATTTTTTTTGTACTCTCCCTCTTTCTCTCTCTAGAATCTATCTCTTATTTATTTTTCTGGTTTAATTTTGCTTGCTTACTTGCGGCTAAAGAGGATACTAGCAATTTGTGTTTAGCTCCTTGTAAGCTAGTGTTGTTGTGTTGGAAAGCTTTAATTCTTCATTTTCTAGCTGTAACTATTTCTTAACATTCTTACGACCGTTGATTACTTGAAATTTGGAATAGCTTTTAATTTAGGGGCTTTTAAGATATAAGTCCCTATCAAATTTTATATTTTAATATTAGTCCCTAACAAATTGTTATTTGAATATTAGACTCTAACAATATAAGGCTCAGTTGTTAAGACTCCATAACAAATTATTATTTAGATATTAATCCTTACAATATTAGACACACTTTTTAAAACTTTCTAACAAATTGTTATTTGGATGTTAGTCCCTAACAATATGAGACTCACTTGTTAAGAGTCCCTAACAATATGAGACCCACTTGTTAAGAGTCCTTAGTTAAAATTAAAATATGGGTTTTTAAAATAAAAGTTTCTAATAAATTTTATATTTTAATAATAGTTTCTAATTATTTCAAAATAATAATTTCTCACTCATTTAGCTTTGAGAGAGCATCCTGGCAAGAGAATCGAAAGGTCATGCTCTAGAATTGAGTGACATCCATAGAAAACGAAAATTGAATGTTGGTAGAAAATTGGATGTTGATAGGAGGATTTTTTTTGTCTAATATTTAATTTAACTTTAATGAAATATTCTTTGCATTTGAAATTATCATTAACTATAGGGAATTTTAACAAGTGAGTCTCATATTATTAGGGAGTAATATCCGAATAACAATTTGTTGGGGACTCTTAACTAGTGATTCTATAGTTAGGGACTAATATCTAAATAACAATTTGTTACGGACTCTTAACAAGTGGGTCTCATATTAATTAATATACAGATAACAATTTGTTAGCGACTAGTATCAAAATATAAAATTTATTAGGGACTTATATCTTAAAAGCTCTTAATTTAATGATTAGTATTACGGTGACCCGTCTTCTATCTGGCTGCGGTCAACGGGTCCCACAAACCTTAAGCTACTAGACAATTTTTTGTTGTTGTTGGGTCTCCTTTTTTGGATTTGTAGTCCAAATTTACTGTGACGTTAAAATGGCTTCTAGTCTTGGTAAGTTTTCATTGTAAATACAGCTCCTTACCATATTTGTTTCCTTTGTCAGGACATTAATTAAAATTTAAGTTGTTGAAGCACCTTTGATTAAGGTGAAGGTGGCATCACTAAAAATGGTAAGATCCTTTTCTAAAGTATGTCACTTTTTTCCTTTTTGTATAGTTAATTTGCCTCTCTATTGCCTTATTGCTGAAGAAAAGAACCTAGTCTAATTGCTGACGAAAGATTCGAAGCTGAGTGCTTGATTAAAATTTAAGTGCTTTAATCATTTTCCGAGATTTGTGCTAAGTTCTTCTTTGCTTTACATTCGTATGTGAATATTAAGGCAAATCCAATCCATTAAACCTTGGGCTTATCAATTTATGTAAATCTCTTCTTCAGGTTTATGGGTCTGTTTCAGATTGTTAGACATGTCCGCTCGATGTGTTTTATGACAGCGTAGTGAAGCCGAGTAGATTTTAATCTCAATATCGACCGGTGAGCACTTTGTACTGTGCATCTTGCATCATGTTTTTGTTCTGATCATTGTAAGCTTGGATGAACTTATTGTGTATTTCAAGTTTCACATAAATTGATTTTTTTTTTTTTTTGGTCAACCTAACACATATTCACTCACATGAACATAACTGCTGCAAGTGTGTTGTCCTCTGATCAGGCTATTTCTATTAGATATCTTTGCTCATAATGAGAGGAGAGAGTTTCATAATGAGACAAGCAAGTTGCTTGATTTTAAGATCATACACAAGGAAATGCATCAATCCAGTTAAAACAATAACAAGATTGTCACAGTTTTCATTTAGTAAGATAGCATCTGTTTAGACTGTTTTGAGTGTTGATTGTGATTATTTCCAATTCTTTATTGTTTTATTACTTGGAAGAATGAAAGGAGGGACACTGTCGTAAATTCTTTCAACAAATGAAAACTTATTGAGCTATTTTCAATTTTGCAATTCATATTTTTAAAGAAATTAATATAAAAAAATATGATCTGTAAAATGGTGTCTCTCAAGGGTTACTTGCAAATACTGCACAACTTACTTAAGAAATATTCATCATTTACTCTCCAAACTACCTTTTTATTCCTGGGATTTCTTATCGTTAGTCATCTCAGTGTGTTTTACGTTTTACTCTGTCATCTTCTTTTCCTAGCTTCTCATTTCCAGTCCTTGTAAAATTTGTTACAATATTTTATTTCTGTTTCCCTTGAAGGTTGCCGTTGTCCATTTCCTCTCCCTTACTCCCTCTCAATCAAAAGATGACAGAAGAAGAAGAAAGGAAAAAAGGAAAAATAAAGCCTTTTCTTGACAGGTTTTCGTCTTTTAGGCTTTTTAGTTTAACCAGAGAGAGGAAGAAATCATAAGTGGAAACATATTCCTTGCTATATGCATTGTGGGATTAGAATAAAAAGAGCCTAACTCCACTAATTACAGTTATTCCAAATGAAAATTGTGACTGAAATAAATACATAATATATGCGTACACCGTTACTTCTTCAACTGTATAGCCTAATTTCTCTATTCTTCTTGCAACATTTATTTTTGCTTGAAGATTGGTTTTGATAACCAATATTTCTTCCCTCACAAATATTTATAGCAAAAAGATGAGTAATGTTTCTTGGTGATCCCTCAACCTGGCTTTGGGAAATGAATTACAATTACATTGCACAAGACCTGTCTCGTGATTCGTATTTTGGTAATGGATTATTTGCTTGTGGTTCTAATTTGCTGTGCTAAAGAGGATTCTTTGTAAGTCAATTTTTCTTATCTTTAGTTGTTTCATTTTCAGGTTATAGGTTGGGGTTGTGGATTCACACATGCTAAATGAACTGAAAGTGGATTATATGAACATGGTGAACTCTCAGTCATTTCTGGGTCATCTACTTATTAGTTCTGTCTTTCGTCATTATTGCTCATTAATCTAGTTTAGATTTCTACATAACGATGCAAAATGGGTCTTGATCAAATGATTGTGTGGTTTGGTCTTGCCAACCTGAGTTTATATCTCTCATCCTTATCGCTGTTGGCACATCTATATATAACCAAGTTGCTACTGAAAACATCTGAGTAAAAGAAGAGATTTTCTTTTCTTTTCCTTTGAGAAAAAGAGAAGTATATACTAAGTAAAATATAAGATCTGTTTCAGTTTGATGCCTTGTAGGTGAAACGAGCTGTTCTATTATGTATGGAAATAGAAAGACATTGTCCTTTTTTGAATTGACGAGGATGGGAGAATTCATCATGTTTCCTGCCATCATGGAGTGTATTAAACATGTTTTACTGCTTCACGCTAAAGAACGGAAGTTGATACCTCATTTTTTTTTTTTTCCGTATTCAAAACTCTTCTTGAAGGACCTGAATACTTGAAAATTTCAAATTTAATATATTCAATATCAGAAATGTTTGACCTGATTCAAGAGTTTCCATAAAACCTTGTTGTATATCACATGCAATGAAGTCATTCTGTTCTGCTTTGTTTTTCTTCTGTTGCCTTTAAATTATTGTTTTCATGTGATCTAGAACAGTAGTAATTTTGAATTTCACGAATTTGCTTCGCCATTTCACGGAGTCTGGATTTGCTGAGTTCTATCCAAATGCCAAAGTAGTAAAACTTTTGTTGATACATACAAATACTTGGCGTAATTCTGTGATTGGTTCTAACATGAGCTTCATTGCACATCCCTCCTGTACTAGTACCTCAATATATATATGTTAATGTTTTGTTACTTTACTGTGGTAAGTCAAGTGCACACACTGCTAAAATTGATGACATTATCTTACATGTATCTCAAACAGATTTAATTGACTAAATAATGAATTTCTTGACAAATCTCAATGATCTTTTCATGTTCATGCAGGTTAACTACCTTCAATCCAAAGGCTGAAGCTATTCTCTGAACCAACATACTTTGGGTCAATGTCAATCTCCTGCAGAACGATGTCTTATATTTACGCATCTCTCTTCTTCTTCATTCTCTATACATCCATCTCTAGAGCAAATTATACGGGAGACATCCGAACACTGATGACACTCAGGGATGCATTTAACCAGGCAACAGATCTGATTCCCAGCTGGTTCGATCCCAAGACACCACCCTGCGACTGGTCTGGCATAAGCTGTGCCGGGGTAACTGTTGAAAGAATAGACCTATCCCATGTTCCTCTCAATGTTCCAATTCCTAGCTGCATCGGGGAATTTAGATCTCTGAAGCTTCTCAACCTCAGCAAATGTCAGCTCTCTGGCCAATTTCCAGAGTCATTTGGGAACTTGAAGGATCTCCAATACCTGGACTTAAGCAGGAACCAACTTTTTGGAGCTCTTCCACTGTCAGTTTCTAATCTGAAAATGATCGAAGAGCTAGTGTTGGACTCCAATTCCTTCTATGGAAGCTTGACACCAATTGTCAGTGGGCTCCAAGGTCTCGTAAAGCTTTCTGTTAAAGAAAATTCCTTCTCTGGAAGCCTCCCACCTGATATTGGGAATCTACAGAACCTTGAGTTTCTAGACTTGAGCATCAACTTGTTCTCTGGAGCCTTACCTCGCAGCCTTGGAAATCTCACCAGGCTTCGTCACTTAGATGTCAGCCAGAATGGGCTCACTGGATCAATCTTTCCTGGCATTGGAACTCTGGAGAATCTCTTAACAATCGACATATCATCCAACAGTTTGACAGGAACCTTACCATCGGAAATTGGCAAGCTGGGAAGCCTTGAGTTGCTGTGGCTGGGACCTAATGGCTTCACTGGGAATATTCCAGCAGAGATTGGCAATCTGAAGAAGCTCAAAGCATTCTCTGTCCACAGTTGCAAGCTTTCGGGGGAATTCCAAAGGAACTATCCACGCTCGAGTGTTTGACAGAGTTGGATATATCAGAGAACAATTTCAATGGGGAATTGCCAGCAGAAATTGGAAGGTTAACTAATTTAAAATACTTGGTTGCTGCTAATGCTGGATTGAGTGGGTACATTCCAGAGGATCTGGGCAGGTGCAAGAATTTATCAATGCTGGATTTGTCATTCAATTCTTTTTCGGGCCCGTTGCCAGAAACATTGGGTGAGTTGCGATCAATCAGCACATTCATTGTCGAAGGGAACAATCTCTCAGGTCCTATACCAAACTGGATATCAAACTGGAAGCTAGCCAACTCCATCAGGCTCGGCAAGAACCGATTCACTGGGACTTTGCCACGATTAAGACTCCAGTACTTAACAGCGTTTTCAGCTGATGCGAACCAGCTATCTGGGGAGATCCCATCTTCTATCTGTGAAGCCAAGTCGTTATCTCTTCTATCCCTCTCTGTAAACGAACTTACTGGGAGCATTGAGCAGAGCTTCCGAGGCTGCTTGAATCTCACTGATCTTATACTGATGGGAAACAACTTATACGGGGAGATACCAGGTTATTTAGGTGAGCTACCTCTGGTCACCCTGGAACTTTCACAGAACAATTTCTCTGGTTCTCTTCCTGATAAACTATGGGAGTCCTCCACCATTCTTGAACTCTTTCTTGCCAACAATCAGCTTGGTGGTCAGATTCCCGACAGTATTGGGAGAATTGTCGGATTACAGAGGTTACAACTGGAAAATAATTTATTCGAAGGACCCATCCCGAGCTCAATTGGGAGACTGCGGAATCTGACCAATTTGTCTCTCCATGGAAATAGATTATCAGGCAAAATCCCACCGGAACTTTTCGACTGTGAGAACCTGGTCGCCCTTGACCTGGGCATGAACAGCCTAACAGGGTCAATACCGAAAGCCATCTCTCGCCTGGGGCTACTTGACAACTTGGTTCTAGCTCAAAACCAACTCTCCGGTCACATTCCAAATGAGATCTGCGCGGGGTTTCAGCGGGTTGCATACCCAGACTCTGAATTCACCCAGCATTATGGTGTGCTGGATCTGTCATACAACAATCTCACGGGTGGGATTCCCTTGGCAATCAAGAACTGCACTGTGGTGAAAGAGCTCCGGCTGCAGGGTAACCAACTGAACGGCAGCATCCCTCCCGAGCTCGCAGAGTTGATGAATTTAACCTTTATTGATCTGTCCTTCAATTCTCTAACTGGATTGATCCTTCCTTGTCATTTCCCAATGAGAAATCTCCAAGGGCTCTTATTGTCAGATAACCAACTCGAAGGATCCATTCCCATTGACTTGAGTTCAATGCTTCCTAGCTTAGTGAAACTCAATTTATCCAGCAACCGACTTACTGGTCCCTTTCCAGGGTCCATCTTCAACATCAAGAGCCTAACTCATATGGATATCAGCCAGAATCTACTCTCAGGATCCATCCCTTTTTCTGGAAGCATTTCCCTTCTCATATTCAATGCTAGCAACAATCAATTCTCAGGTCCTATATCGAAGTTTGTTTCAAACTTGACATCTCTCTCAGTTCTAGACCTCCATAACAACAATCTCACTGGAAGCCTACCATTTTCCCTAACCAGTCTTGATTACTTGACATACCTTGATCTCTCCAACAACAATCTTTATGATGCCATCCCTTGTGATATTTGTAGCATTGTCGGGCTTTCCTTTGTGAACTTATCCGGCAACCAGTTTGACAAGTTCTCGCCAGAGAATTGCAAGACTAGTGACTCTTGCAGGGCCAGCCACATTGTCTCAGCTCCCTTTGCAGCTTATCCTCCTTCAAGAGCTCCAACACAAGCCTCAGTCTGGGGAATTATTCTTGGGGGTTCTGCCAGCTTCCTTGTGCTTCTGTTTGGCTTTCTTCGGTGGCGGACAAGGAGGAACTCGACTCTTGATCTTGCCAACAAGGGAAAGCGGGCAGCCATTGAACCAGCCTCCAGTGATGATCTCTTGGGCAAGAAGTTAAAGAAAGAGCCAATTAGCATAAACATAGCAACTTTCGAGCATGCCCTCCTGCGACTGACCCTTGCTGACATATTGAAAGCAACCGAGAACTTCAGCAAGGCTCACATCATTGGTGATGGTGGTTTCGGTACAGTCTACAAGGCAGCTCTACCAGAGGGCCGTATGGTGGCAGTCAAGAGGCTTAGTGGTGGAGCACATTACCAGGGTGATCGAGAGTTCTTGGCGGAGATGGAGACGATCGGCAAGGTGAAGCACCGCAACCTGGTTCCTCTCCTTGGCTACTGTGTCTTTGGCGATGAGCGGTTCTTGATCTATGAATACATGTCAAATGGAAGTCTTGACGTTTGGCTGCGGAACCGAGCTGATGCAGTTGAGGCCCTAGGTTGGCCAGCCCGGTTCAAGATTTGCCTTGGCTCCGCGCGTGGTCTTGCCTTCCTCCACCATGGTTTTGTGCCGCACATAATTCACCGGGATATGAAGTCGAGCAACATTTTGCTTGATCAGGGGTTCGAGCCAAGGGTATCGGACTTTGGGTTGGCGCGTATTATTAGTGCTTGTGAGACACATGTGAGCACAGACCTTGCTGGTACTTTTGGCTACATCCCACCGGAGTATGGGCTGACCATGAAGGCAACGGCGAAGGGGGATGTGTACAGTTTTGGCGTGGTGGTCCTGGAGTTGCTAACAGGGAGGCCGGCAACTGGGGAGGAGGTGTTGGAAGGCGGAGGGAATCTGGTGGGCTGGGTGAGGTGGATGGAAGGGAGCGGGAAAGAGGGAGACGTCTTTGATCCATGCCTGTCGGTGGGTAGTGGCGGTGCTGTGAGGGGGAGGGAGCAAATGAGGAGGGTTCTGGCAGTGGCGAGGGCCTGCACATCAGACGAGCCGTGGAGGAGGCCAAGCATGCTCGAGGTTGTGAAACAGTTCAAGGAGGTAGAGCTGATGGAGGATGACACCGACGCAAAATCCACACCGAGGTCTCCAATGGCTTGAAGGTACTGACTACTGATAGATGTTGTTTACAGAACTTACTGTATTATGTGGTGTTTCTATGTAGCTTAGTGTAATGTGAGTTGTGTGTGGATTGAGAAATCGGATGTGTAAATAAACCGTCAACAAAAACGAACAGCAGCGACTGTTCGATGCTATGAACTGAGTGAAACTGTGATTCTATGATTTAGCTGGAGTCTATTGATTCGGAAGAACTTGTGTTTAAGCCTGTTGTTTGCAGTTGAGCTTTGGATGTCTTATTCATCAGAGATTTCAAAGTATATTGTGAACCCAAACTATCCTGACAGAATTATTTGTGAACATAATGGTGACAGAATTATTTGTTTCATTTTTCATCTGGCCAAGTATCCTATTTGTTCATTATACTCTTCCATAACGAACAAGTACACTGTCCCCCATTTTAGACAGTTCTCGACAATAAAGATTCACCCTAAATACATAATTTTGTCTGAGAAAGTTCATCCCAGGGTAAAATTAGAATGCAATGACAAAAATAAATTACTGCATAAGCAATGCTGCATCCCTAAGCAACCAACATAACTGCTTGCTGGATAACGTTCAATCACAGAATAGAACTCGGAAAATCAAAAGTTCCAACAATCATCAAATTTAACTTTGACAAAAAAGTGTACAGAAAAAGCAATTAGATTGGGTAGTTACGAGGACAGGAAGTAAACAAAGACGAGAGGCAACAAAGCCAAAATGTCATGGGAGTCTAAACAAAAATTCAAGCTTGAGCAAAAATTTTGAGATGATAGCATGTTGAAGAAGCAAAGTGAAAGGTGACATCTCGCTCAACGGTTGGCCTTGGCAACACGTTCAATCTCATCCTTCTTTTTGATAGCATAACTGTCAGAATATCATGAAGCATTAGTTTCAGATCATTTTGGACTGACAATTCAAATAAAAATAAAAACTATGGAGCCAAGGTCTAAAATTTCTCTATAATCTTGAAAGGAGAACTTAAGCATAAGAAGTGCAAGATATCAGAAAGAGATCAGCACTACCCATACCTGTTAGAAGAACCCTTAGCGGCATTAATGAGCTCATCAGCAAGGCATTCAGCAATCGTCTTGATGTTTCTAAAAGCACTTTCTCGAGCACCAGTAGTAAGAAGGTAAATTGCCTGGTTTACTCTCCTCAACGGGGAGATATCAACAGCCTGACGTCGCACCACACCAGCTGACCCAATTCGTGTAGCATCCTCTCTCGGTCCACTAACAGATTAACCAAGAAAGGTAAACAAAGTTATGGGAGGCATTTAAGTAGAAGAATTTGGCAGAATGCAGAAAGCTAAAGGATCCTTGTTATTGCATGTATCTGTTTGTACAGGTAGATAGTTTTATTAGAAGCACCTGGTTATATAATTTGAAGAAAATAGTGAAAACAGCAGAATAAAGCTCATAATAGCTTTCAGACCCAGTAGACAAAACAGGTAAATAATTTCCTTTGTCATCATAATTAAAATATTTTTGAGCTTTTTTCAACTACAGCAGAGGAAAAAAAACCCAACTCATAACTAAGATTATGTTCAGAGTAAGAAACAATAGTCAATTGCATGGATGACACTTTTTTATGTGTTGACATGCAGAGTCAATTTAAATATAGTTCTAAACCGCCAATATTTGATGTACGAACATGAGACTTGTTTGTTTTCAACTCAGACACTCCATTATGAAGTTGTTGGATAGGAAGCTAAAATAATATTTGTAAATTCTTCATGCCGCCAACTCATTGCATTTTCCACTAGTAACAGAATAGTATATTGATATACCTAAATACTAACCATCTAAATGCATGCGGCTTTTTCTGAGAATATATGCTTAAGAGTATCAACAGTTGTGTGCTTGAATAGCATTCTTAGAACAAGTTGTTTCCTCATCATTTTCCTGCACTATTTATTCATGAAGTCATTTCATAATAGGAAACCATATATTATTCACAAATTAAACATGTAAGTAGAATTGCGGATGACAGGATAATACAACATGCAAATTGTACTGTTCAATGGAAAATATGCTGCACGAGGAAATGGAACGAATAGAAAAAATAAGACAAAAACTATTATTTACTTTTTCTTAGACATAGCCCTGCCTGAAAACAACTAATGAGAATAACTAGCAAAACATCAGAGATGCTTTAAAGAATCCCTGCCTTTCACTATATGAGGATTACAGTATCCCATTCAATCGTGCTAAATTAACATTTTAAAACCAGGTTTAGGTATGCTCCCACATCAATTTGTAATGCACTTTGTTATAAAGCCTACAAAAATCATGAAACAAGAAAATCATATGCCGGCTATAAGAAACTATATGCAGTCCTCTCCCTATTTTTACATGCAACATAGTAAAACTGACTGTATAATTAAATCTAACAGAAATCTGACATCATCAACAAGAAAAGAATGAATCATTAATTAATTTGGTAAACTGTTTGACAAAATCTACAACTTAAAAGGCCAAGAATGATCACTCACCTGTTAATAACAGCATCTACAATCACTTGGATAGGGTTCAGGTCTGTGAGTAGATGAATGAGCTCCATTGCATGCTTGACAATGCGAACTGCCATCAGCTTCTTGCCATTGTTGCGGCCATGCATCATCAAAGAGTTCGTCAATCTTTCAACAATAGGACACTGGGCCTTACGGAACCTTTTCACAGAGTATCGTCCAGCAGTATGCGGCAGATATGTGGCATGCTTCCCAGGTCTTGCAGCAATATAGTCTGCTAGTGACATGTCACTCACCTATGTATAAATCAAGTAAAAACCACATCAAAATATCAGACAGTTGACAATGGGTATGTACTATAATGGTTCCAATTTAGTTGTAATTGTATCAAATTGTTTTCATATTGGAATTGGCTTTGAAAACTCATCCCTACTTGACGGCTAACTCCCTTCCAAGTTCCAACTAAGACAACTTCTAACCACCACTAGATCAAATCATTTAACAAAGTAAAAGAACTTTGCTATGGCTACACAAACTTTGCAACCTCTAATAAAAATGTATGAAAAGGAATATTAATAATAACTTGAATGTTCTCTCCTTTTAACTCAAACAATAAAACTACGTGAGAATAAATCAAGGAGGGTTGTGTATAAACTTCTCTAATTTAGAAATCAAGAATTTTGTGAAAGAAAATCAATATCATTTGATTGTTTTCCATTTTATGCAGTCAATGGAAAATCAATAACCTAAATAAAGACAAATCTCCCATTCATTTATGATTTAACAGCTATCACATAAGCTCACCAAAGCAAACTAATCAAAAGTACCCAAGTTTTCTCTAGAAATCTTGAAGAGATAATATAAAGTGCTAAATATTTTGGAACATGGAGTTTCAATGACCCACAAAAGTAAATATTGGCTCTCTACACGGCTTAATAAAGATATAAATGTCAACAAAGTTACATGCAATTATCAAAAGAAAAATAGGCAGTAGTGTCCATATATCTTGGAAATTATCTTTTGTGATTAGCTCCTGCTGTCCATGTAGGCACAATATAGAAAACCACAAGCATTAGTAGCCAAATTAACTACAAAACCTACTAGTCGTGAAATTAATTATAAACCTTTAGTATGGTCATAGACTCATACCTATAAAGGTCTATCAATTCAAACAGTAAAGAGCATAAATTGTACAGCATAAATAAAAGTCAAATAAATGAAAGTACTCCAAATGAATTCCAATGTGTTAAAATTTTCTATTCCTTCTTTTATGTCAAAAAATTATACTGTAAAAACAAATGAAGGATCTTTAGTTGACAACCCATGAGAGGATTTGTTGAAACATTTTAGACCAGTTAATCAGTGGAATTTGATTAGTTTTTGGAGCTATGAGGTATAGCTTATTCTTCCATGTATGTATTGTATTGATACAAAGGCAAACAAACAACTCTACTAGAAAAAATAAATGAACTTGGACATTTTGTGTATTCCGTTGAAAATAGAAGATTCTTTTTTCACCTCAAAATCCACCACAAAAAGAAAATTCCGGAATTATCTAAAATTTAGAGAATCAAGCAAAATTTCTGCATAGTTGAATGAAAATAAATTATCTTTAGATTGCTACAGCATTATCTAAGTTACCACCGAGAAAAAATTACAAGAAAAAAACTATTATTGAAAGGGCAGTAAGATATTTAGCAAAATTTGAGCTAAATTGTAAGAAAATAAATCAAATGGCGTGTCATCAACTCTAAATCCAGCTCCACGTCAAATTTTAAGCGTTATGAACTACTGAATAAATCAATTTACAACTGTAAAATCATGACAACCCTCAACATTTTTTTTCTCCCCAAGACGTAGTTAAATTAGATTTAAAAAAGATAAACAATAAAACAATGACAAACAAAAATATTGAAGGAATCTAAAAGAAGTAAAGTTTAACATGGATTTCTCTAAATTTACTTATTCAAAAAAAAATAAAAAGAAAGAAAGAAAGGATTTTGATGACGAACCTCGACATCGTCGAAGGTCCACCGGTTGAAAAGCTTCACGTCGAGTTGGGCCGCATCCGCCGCCGCTGCCGCCACCGCCGCCATTGCAGGTCGGAGATCTGAGGAGAGAAGCCAAGAAGAAATGAACCTGAGCTAGGGTTAGGGTTTTGAGAACGGTTCTCGTGCGGCGCGGTTAGGGATTATATGGACGGTGAATATGATATGGTAATGGGCCGGGTTGTTGGATTACAATTCGCGGCCTACTTGAATCTGTTTGAGTGAAGTGCAGCCTGGATTCAATTTTTATAAATAGAGAAAAGAAGAATTGTAAGGGACTTTCTGTAATGGACTAGGCTCTGCCGGGCCTGCATGGTCTGAGCCATTAATTAGTACAGGCCCATATATAAAGGACGCACCGACTTCCCTGAGGAAGAAAATAATTATATATAATATATAAAATAAATTCTTTTGAGATTCTTTTTTGAACAAAATTTTAAAAAAAATACGATTTAAATTATATTTTTAAATTTCACCCGATTTTTTTTTTTAGTATGAAATATTTCGGGTCTGCTGAAATTCATTGAGTTAGTAATGGGATGATTTGGTCAGCGTTCATTTGCCATCCTCTTTAGTGGTTCACCGAAGGGTTGGTTTAATTCGATGATGGGGGTTGAGGCAGGGAACTCGTTGTCTCCTTACCTCTTTGTCTTAGGTTCTGAGTGTTGGAGAGAGAGAATTTTGTTAAGGAAGTTGACATGAATCGTCGAGGGGTCGTCGAATGATCGCCGAGGAAGTCGACGACGAAGACGAAGGGAAGCAGCAGCAGAACAGGCAGGTTGGTCGACCGGTCCGGTCGACCGACATGCACAACATGTACAGGGTCCAGAGGCGGTCGACCGGCCGGTCGACCGCAATTCCCTGACTGTAAGTGCCAAACTCTCTGTTAAATTCGGGCGACCGACCGGTCGACCGGGGGTGGATGTCGGTCGACCGGCCGGTCGACCGACAGTCGGGTTTGGGCGGAATCTGCTGCTCCGAAAATCTGGGTATTTAAGGCTGTTGTTTAATTCTAGGGTTAGTGACCTAGAAAGTGCCTGCGAAAAAGGATTAGATAGAGCTCTCTTACATTCAAAGAGGCTGCTAACTATTGTAATCATCTTCCTAGTAATTAATCTCTCCATTGGATTGCCCCGAGGACGTAGGCATTGAGGCCGAACCTCGTTAAATCGTGTGTTTGCGATTTGTGTCTTCTTCTTGTGTTATTTGGGTGTTCTTTGTGCTTGGAGATTTGTGAGATTCTCTGTTGGTTGTTGTCATCGGCGCACAACAAAGTATGAACACCTGCATCAAATACTATATAAGATTTAGAAAAATTAACATGTTGTCCACTCATTTTGTAGAATTCCCTTAGAGCATTTCCAACCACCACCGCTCCCTAACAGTAGCTCGAGCCACCATCAAGCAGTCATCTGCGTAATAACATGCCCTACATGTCCACAACTGGTGCCAAGAGGGAACCTCGTTTACAAACCCCTAGCTTGCTCACGTTTAATGATCCTCATCAACACCTTAGTGTTGTGCGCCGATGACAACAACCAACAGAGAATCTCACAAATCTCCAAGCACAAAGAACACCCAAACAACACAAGAAGAAGTCCCAAACCCGACTGTCGGTCGACCGACGTCCACCCCCGGTCGATCGGTCGGTCGCCCGAATTTAACAGAGAGTTTGGCACTTACAGTCAGGGAACTGCGGTCAACCGGCCGGTCGACCGCCTCTGGACCCTGTGCATGTTGTGCATGTCGGTCGACCGGACCGGTCGACCGACCTGCCTGTTCTGCTGCTGCTTCCCTTCGTCTTCGTCGTCGACTTCCTCGGCGATCATTCGACGACCCCTCGACGATTCATGTCAACTTCCTTAGCAAAATTCTCTCTCTCCAACAATTCTCCACCTCGGCGAAGATTTGTCAAATCTGAGCCGATCTCCAACGTACCCCAGTCTATCACCTGGTGAAATCGACACACGATCTCGGCGAAATCGACACACGATCTTGGCGAAATCGACACACGATCTCGACTTGCGCGCACCAGACGAAATCGACACACGATCTCGGCGAAATCGACACACGATCTCGGCTTGGAATCTTTAGCTCAGCTATCCATGGAAAACATCATACATGCCTTCCCTGCACTTCACCTTAGGAGAATTTTCATACATGCCGATTACCAACATGGCTTCTAACTCCACAACTTCACGACCTCACGAAGACTTCCCCACGAGTCAACAGTGACTCTCCAACTGACCAGCTCTATCTAGTCTTCCTGTCTTCCACTGACGGTCCACCAAGTCTATGTAGAGCACACCAAACACCATCGGCTTCAACTGGATGCATACCACTCCTTATGCAAGCTCAACATCTTCTAACCGGAAGATAAAGCTGTTCATCGAGATCACACCATCTCACCACTACGTGAGATCCAACTGGCCACGACAACGCTTCACCTCTACGTGAAGCCTCTCCACCTCTACGTGAAGTTCCAACGGCCACAACTCTTCACCTCTACGTGAAGATCCAAATAACTTCTCGAGAACCCAACTAGCTTCATAAGAGTTGCATCACCAAATGGCTGCGCCCTTACGGCTGCCTACGTACCTTTGCCCAAAAGGATCAAGTCTACCGTAGTTCATTCAGATGAGCTTCATCAAGCTCTAGCACTTGCACCTCTATTTGCAGCAGTGAACCTGTCTGACCGAGTCATATGAACCTCTTCCCGACCATCATGGAGGACAACAGCCTTCAACTTCAGCTTGTCGTGATCACAAGACCGAGATTCATGCTTCTTTCCCCACAAGCGTGGTTTCACCTTGGTTCCAATAGCTGCAAACAACTCGACATCCTCTGCAATGTCTTCAACCTGTTCAGCATCAACCTTGGTATCATGATCTCCACCCGGTGTCACACCCGGTGAAATCTCATCTAATGCCGAACCAACTGGAGATGATGGAGTAGCATCAACCTCCACCCGCTGCGATCCTCCCTTGGTCTCCGTCCTCTCCACCTGCTGAGAGACGGTGGACTTCAACCCTGAAGTCTCTCCAAAAGTGACATGCCTGCTCATCATGATCTTCTTCTCTTCGGGGTCCCACAACCTGTAGCTGTTTCCTTTGACTCCCAAATAGACAAACCTCTTTGCTCGCGGATTCAACTTGCCATTTTTGGCACTGAAGTAGTCCGGACTTCCAAGCTCCCGCAGCAAACAATGATCTTGAGCAGCTTTCCCAGACCAAATATCCAATGGAGCTTTACCTCCTATCGCAGTCGATCTGTTCATGAGATGGCTAGCATACTCAGTCGCCTCAGCCCAAAACAACCTGTCTAATCCTGCATTAGACAACAACTTTCGAACCTTCTCCAGTAAGGGATGGACTACATCTTTAGCCAACCCATCTGTACCTGTTGTGAAGTGAGTTGCAATACCTGTGTTCTGGCCAAATCGTAGGAACTGGTACATGTCCTTTACAACATTACCAATATGAAGCTTCTTTATCATCTTCCTACCTATCTGCCTCTCCATTCTTCCTCTCCACTTCACCAACACATCTAGGGCTTCACCCCTTTGTCTCATAGGATATATCCAAACCTGCCTAGATGAACCATCAATAAATGAGATAAAGTATCTGTGACCTCCAAGCGATGCCGTCTTAGCAGGTCCCCATACGCTCACGTGAACACAATCAAGAAGACCTTCATTGTGGTGAGTACTGGTACTGAATCTCACCTTCTTCTTGTCCAGAACACTGTGTCCACCTTCCAACTCGCAGGTAGCAACACCTTCCAGTGATTCCATCTTTGAAGGAGCTCGCAAAGATTTTTCTTCTTCCTGTTCGACCTTTCCCTGCCAGACCTCCGGGCCACCAACATCTGAAGAACTCGAAGTCTCCACCTGATCTGAAATCGTACTACCCTTCAAGTAGTAGAGGTTGTTTTGGCGGACGCCCTTCATCACCACCATCGAGCCCTTGATCATCCTGAGATCGCCATCTCGAACAAATATCACCATGCCCGATGCTTCCAAAGTGCCAACTGAAATAAGATTCCTCTTGAGCTGAGGTACAAACCTCACCTCCTTCAACTCTCGAACTATCCCATCATCCATTTTGATGCGGACTATACCCATCCCTTTTATATTACACGGATGGTCATCCCCCATGCCGTGTAACATCCATCCAGCTTCTCAAAGCTAGAAAATCAGGCCCTGTTCGGGCATACATGATAGGTGGCTCCGCTATCCAAGATCCACTCAGCCCTATCTGAGTTACAAGCAGTAGGGATAGTAACTGAGAGAGAGAACACCGATGAGTCATCATCCGATCCATCCGCCTGTGCGAGATTCGTCTCGGTCTTTGACTCCACCTTCTTATCTTTGGCCTTAGGGCATTCTGCTTTCCAGTGTCCTAGGTCCTTGCACAAGGCACACTGATTCCTCTTCAGATTTCTGAAACCCGGCCTGGATTTCGATCGTCCTCTAACCTCCTTGCCCTTCCACGATGAACTTCTGCCTCTTACTTCCAGTGCCTCCACCGATGAGCTTGACCTAGAAGGATGTCTCTCCTTCTTCCTCGTCTCATAACTAGTCAGTGCAGACGACACCTCATCGTAATCCAAGGTCTGCCTTCCATTGATGAAGGTCAGAGTGAATGTCTCATACTCCTCCGCTGGGAGTGAGTTTAGAAAGATGATCGCCTTATCTTCCTCTTCTATCGTGACATCCACGTTTACTAAGTCTGTAAGAAGCTTCGTGTATCGGTTGATGTGCTGATTCACTGTGCCCCCTTTCTGCATCTGAAAACTGTACAGCTTACTCTTAAGTTGCAACCTGGACTCTACACTCTTAGTCAGGTATTTCTTTGCAAGGGTTTCCCACAGTTTCTTCGCCGACGTCTCATGTTGCGCAAGGTATTTTATGTCTTGCGACAAACATGAACGTATCAAGCCACATGCCGATCTGTTCATCTTCGCCCACTCTTCATCAGTGGTCGTGCTCTTCTTCTTCTCCAATAGGAGAGTGTCCTCGAGGTTCGATGCATTCAGCGCATCCATAATCTCACATCTCCACATACCGAAGTTATTAATACCATTGAACTTAACAACTTCAATCCTTGGGTGAGAATTCATTGTCTTAGCCGAAACAGTTTCTTCTGCCATTGAGATTTTCCCTGATTCTCTATCTATGCGGAAAGAACAACCAACTTGAAATAGATCTCTACTCAGATAAAAATCGGATTTTTACCTGTCCCTTGAAACCCTAGATCGAGTTTCTCTCCGGATCTACTTCACCACAGATTCAACGAGCCCTCCTTGTGTCCTTCTGAGATCGACACACGATCTCCACGAACACCAATACCTCCGATCTGAGATCGACACACGATCTCCACCGGATCCGATCTCAAGCCCTTCGAATCCTCAGAAATCCCAAGCGCAACCTGGAAGCTCTGATACCACTTGTTGTGCGCAGATGACAACAACCTGTAAATCACCTAGAGGGGGGGGTGAATAGGTGATGGCTAATCTAATGGTCACTAAATGACAAATTATGCAAATAATGCAGAAGCTATAACAAATATGACCAATTTAAATCTTCTTTTAATTAAACACTTATGTATAACTCAAGAGTGTTGCCGAATTCCCTTTGCAGGGCTCTGGACAAGCTCCTCTAGATTCTCCTTGAATGGGTTGAGGTGCCGCGTTGGCTCTCTTGGTTGAATACTAGTGTTAACAACAATCCCAAGCAAGTATAACAATTATGAGCACAAGGGAATATATCAAGCATGTAAATGATAAAGACAATTATTGAATGCAAGATATAAAAGAGACAAAGAGAGAGAGAGAGAGAGAGAGATAGAGTAAACAATCGCAAACACAAAGGGTTTGTTTCGAGGTTCGAGCACATTTGCTCTACATCCCTGCCTTCGACACACGAAGGATTTCCACTATGAAAGATCCCAATGGATCTCTCCTCGGTGCCGCAACACCTACAAGCCCTCAGACTCCCTAGTCCCGTACACACTGCAAGCCCACCGGCTCGCCGAGGCCGCACCTCGTACAACAAGTCCGCACCCGAACTCGAAACAACGACGAGCACACTTGCCCGTCTCCTCAAAGAACAAAGAAAAGATCTTTGGTGATCACAACACTTTGATCACCTAAAGAACTCTCACTACAACACACCTATAGGATGTATAATCAATGGATAGCTCAAGTGTGGTGTGAGAAAAACAAGGATGTGAGAGGTGGAGGAAAACTCAAAGAATCACACTTTAAATTACTCTTGATAAATTCTTCCCTTTTGATTGGAAGTATTTGCACTCAAATATGTGGAGAAAACTCTGTTAAAAAGATGGAAAAAACTGGCTTAGAAATCTCCAAAAATCTTGGCTCAAAACAATGACCAAACCCCCTTTTATAGAGGTCAGAAAAATGTGACCGTTGGGGTCTGTCAGAGCTGCCGGTCGACCGCCCGGTCGACCGCCAACGGTCGAAAATCCGACCGTTGGAGCCTCCGGTCGACCGCCCGGTCGACCCAGAAAACCCGAGAGCAGAACTCTCTGCAGCGGTCGACCGTCCGGTCGACCGGACCACTGTGCTGCACAGACATGCACAAGTCTGTGCACGTCGGTCGACCGTGGGTCGACCGGCCATGGTGCGGTCGACCGCTTGGTCGACCGACCAGCCTGTCAGCCAGTTCTAGGTCTAAAAAATTGGTTTAAAAATATTTTTAAAATCTTTTAACACTTATAAAAATTCCATAAACTTGTTTTAACATTCTATATTGAAAACCAAACTTGTGATAAAAAATTTTCAAGACATATATCAACATATTCATATCATTTCAGCGTCTTGCAAATTTTATCAAAAATCAAAACATGTATTTTTCAAACTTGGTTTTCATAACTTCACAAAATATAAAAACAAGATATTTGATTTCATTTTAAAGTATAGTGTGTATGGATATGATCCACTACACAATCATAATGTAATATCTATGTTTTTGTCATAAAGCTCTAAATTAGGTTTTGGTTGAAACATATAACTTTGAATACCAAGAACCAAAACAATATTTTTCAAAAATGAAAGTCTTTTCTAAATCTGAAAATTCTTTTATGAAAAGACATTAAAATCAAGAGTGTGTGTGTGATATATACTTGAGCAATCCACCAACTATCTATCCTTTACATTTTTAACTAAAAACAAAAACAAAATCTTATACCTAGACACAAGTCTTCATCTTCTTGAAGTCTTCACTTGAAGGCTTCTCATCTTCTTGACTTGGTCCAAGTTTGATCCAAAAGCTCCTTTGGATCACACCGTGCTAGCTCCAAATCTTGATATTTTGTCCTTTGTTGAGCTATGCACCTACTAAGATCTTGATAATGAATCTGTCACTAATCAAACACAAGATCATTAGTAAATATAACTTCATGAGTTGATCATCATCAAAACTAGGGTGATAGGCCTTTGGGCCAACAATCTCCCCCTTTTTGATGATGACAAAACTCATGGAGTTATATATGCATGGATTAAAGTAAAGCTTCAAGGAAGCTCCCCCTTAACTCATGCATACCAAATAAATAATAATATATGACAATGAAGCTCATAAATATGTATGCAAATGATGGAGATGAAACAAAATAAATCTTTTTCTCCTATTTGCAAAACAAGAATATATATGCATAAATAACCAGGAAGACAAATACTACTCCCCAAAGACAAATACTACTCCCCCTTAATCAATGAAAACATGCATATATACTCAAATACTTCTCCCCCTTTTTGTCAATCATCAACAAAGGGTTCAAAGTAAAATCAAATCAAACAAATTTTTTCCCCCCTTTTTGTCAAAAACAAAAAGATCAAGAAGGGGTGAAACAAATCAATCAATAAAGATTTATATGCGATATACATTCATGAAGAGGAAGACACTAAGTTAGCTTCCGTACACATGCGCATTACATGAAGAAGGGATGACAAGCCCTAACTCATATAACACATATTATGTAATGCATAAGAGGAGATGTGAAGCTCCCTCTACACACGTATATCATATAAAGAAGAGTTGTCAAGCTCCTCAATTTATAATATACTCAACATGAATCCATATGTAAGAGAGATGTTAAGCTCTCTTTGCATATAGGAAATACAAATCAAACATTTTTTTTTTTAAATTTTGGATACCAATTTAAGCATAAACACATGAAACATCTTGATATTAATTGAAAATAAATTTAGAATGTCTAAACAAAATTTTGATACCAATTGTAAATAATTTTCATATTAAACATATGATACCAATATGAAATTTTCAATCATAAAGTGATACCAATATTAAATAAAAAATCATCACAAATTTTTATTATTATTTTTTTATTAAAAAAATGTTTCAAGATATATGTATGTTTTGACAACACAATAAGTATACATACATATCTCTTAAACACAATTGAGTCCATATAAATAGATTTGCATTAAAGGCAAATGACTCAAGAGGTATACATGTATATCTTAAAGTTTGGCAAAATACACATATACATGAAATGAAAACACATGATCATAAATCAAATCCAAAAAGAGAATACAAGTTTTAAAAATGTATGTATCATCAAAACTAAGCAATACAAGCACATTTCATGGGTTCAAATAAGCATTCAAGCACAAATATAAATAGATTTATTTGTGGCCCATGACATGTACAAGTATAAATCCTAGTGTTGAAAAAAACTAACATATAAACTAATATTCAAATCATGAAGCATCAAATTTTGAGAAAAATAGAATCATGTGTCAATCTCAAAAATTATTTGAAGAACAAATAACTAGTATAAATTGTTTTTGAAAAACTAGTTAAAGATCCTTCAAATATATCAAATCTTATGTTTTTCATAAACATAACTAGATACATAAAAATTTAAGCACTCATAGTCTATAAGGCTCAAAATGTTTTTAATAAAAATGTGAGTGTTAAATGATCATGTAAATAGCATTTTTATGAAAATAGACAATGATGCTCATAAGTCACATTTTTTTTAACAAAATATGAAAAATCATTTTTTAATCAAAACACTAATCATCATGGTATATGTATGATTAATCCAATCCTAACAATACACATACATATCTCAAATCTAAAAGAGTCTATTAATGATGTTTGCATGAAGGCAAGAGACTCACGGGTATACATGTATATTTATTAGATTTGAATTAAAAAAAATACGTATACATGAAGTAAAGCATAAAAATAGGCATAACAAGTATAAATGAATGAATCATCAAAACTAGACTATGCATATGCAAATAGTGGGTACAAATGAGCATGAAGTTCAATCATATATGAATCAATTATAATTCACTAATTGTATATGTATACATGCACGTTTTGATAAAATCTTCATTTAAACATGTAAATACCACATGAGGCACGATAAATCATAAAAACATGAGCATGCTATATGATATATGAAATTAAAAGCATGTAAATAAAAGTAGGAGTTTAGAGAGTGTTACCAACTCCAAAACTCCAATCATGATGGTTGTCCCACCAAAGCTCCTTGATAGCGATGCGTCCAAATGTATGTCCATCAAGTCCATTGCATCCACTACCAAGGCACCAATTCTTTCACGTTTTGTGAGAGCCCTCACCTACATCAAAAGCAAAAGGTGGGGGTTTGGGTACCCATATTTTCTTGGGTCCTTTGGGGTTAGACTTGTAAGGAACCCAAAATCTTTTATAATTAGCAAAATTTAGAGAATTAATATTATCATAACAAAACTTTGCTAAATGGCCTTTGCGGCCACAATGTGTACATATGTACACCTTAGTATGCTTATGTGTAGGAGTGTGATCATGTTGTGCAACATAAGCATGATGATGTGCATGAATAGATGGAGTTTGTTTCTTTGAAAATAAGGACTCCAATTTAGTATGATTAAATACACATGAGTTCAAAGTTGAACTCAAACCATCTATTTTATTTTTCAAATTCTTAATCTCATTAGTTGTGGCATGTAAAACATGGTGAGATATAGAATCATTTTTCTTTTTCTTATGTGAAACAAAATCTTTTTCTTTTTCACAAATTTTTCTTTTTAAAGATTTATTTTCTTGAAAAACACTTTCTCTTTGTTTTTTCACCAAATCAATCTTATCTTTCAAAATAGTGTTCCCTTCACATAAATCATTCAATTTTGTAAGCAAGGAAACATTCTCATTTTTCAAATCATTGTTTTCTTTTTCTAAGCATGCCATTTTATTTTCTAATGAATCTTTTTCATTAAGCATGGCATCAAAATTCTTTTTCAAATTATTGTTGTCTTTTTCTAAACATGCAATGTTAGATTTAAAAGAGTCTTGTTCTACATGCATGCAAGCAATATTCTTTTTCAAATTTTTATTTTCCTTTTTAATCATGTCATATTTTTCAAGCAATAGATGACAAAAAGTAGATAGCTCATCATATGACATGTCATCATCATCGGATTCGGAATTTACCTCAAGGGGGTTATCCCCTTGGACCATGTAGCACTTGTTGGAGGTTTCGCTTCCAACATCCGAGTCACTCCCCGCATAGTATAGATCTTTTTCGCCGAGGGAGGTGATGATGTTCCATACTACAAAAGCTGATTCAACATTAGAAACCCTAGATAAATAATCATCATTTAGGGTTGACTTGATAGCATGAAGGGCTTTTACATTAGCCTCAAAATTCTTACCATCTAAAGAATATGCATTATTAGTAGTGGCAAGATATACATGAATGCCTAAGGCCTTGAGGTACAATGACATCTTAACCTTCCAAATTTGAATGTTAAGAATGTCAAAGGTGGGTGGTGACATGAAGTCCATGGTGTGTGTACAAAATCTTGTGATTAGCCTAAAATGAGGATCTTTAACTCTAGGTTGTTAGACCCAAATCAGAGTACCAAGCTCTGATACCAATTGTAAATCACCTAGAGGGGGGGTGAATAGGTGATGGCTAATCTAATGGTCACTAAATGATAAATTATGCAAATAATGCAGAAGCTATATCAAATATGACCAATTTAAATCTTCTTTTAATTAAACACTTATGTATAACTCAAGAGTGTTGCCGAATTCCCTTTGCAGGGCTCTGGACAAGCTCCTCTAGATTCCCCTTGAATGGGTTGAGGTCCCGCGTTGGCTCTCTTGGTTGAATACTAGTGTTAACAACAATCCCAAGCAAGTATAGCAATTATGAGCACAAGGGAATATATCAAGCATGTAAATGATAAAGACAATTATTGAATGCAAGATATAAAAGAGACAAAGAGAGAGAGAGAGATAGAGTAAGCAATCGAAAACACAAAGGGTTTGTTTCGAGGTTCGAGCACACTTGCTCTACATCCCCGCCTTCGACACACGAAGGATTTCCACTATGCAAGATCCCAATGGATCTCTCCTCGGTGCCGCAACACCTACAAGCCCTCAGACTCCCTAGTCCCGTACACACCGCAAGCCCACCGGCTCGCCGAGGCCGCACCTCGTACAACAAGTCCGCACCCGAACTCGAAACAACAACGAGCACACTTGCCCGTCTCCTCAAAGAACAAAGAAAAGATCTTTGGTGATCACAACACTTTGAACACCTAAAGAACTCTCACTACAACACACCTATAGGATGTATAATCAATGGATAGCTCAAGTGTGGTGTGAGAAAAACAAGGATGTGAGAGGTGGAGGAAAACTCAAAGAATCACACTTTAAATTACTCTTGATAAATTCTTCCCTTTTGATTGGAAGTATTTGCACTCAAATATGTGGAGAAAACTCTGTTAAAAAGATGGGAAAAACTGGCTTAGAAATCTCCAAAAATCTTGGCTCAAAACAATGACCAAACCCCCTTTTATAGAGGTCAGAAAAATGTGACCGTTGGGGTCTGTCAGAGCTGCTGGTCGACCGCCCGGTCGACCGCCAATGGTCAAAAATCCGACCGTTGGAGCCTCCGGTCGACCACCCGGTCGACCCAGAAAACCCGAGAGCAGAACTCTCTGCAGCGGTCGACCGTCCGGTCGACCGGACCACTGTGCTGCACAGACATGCACAAGTCTGTGCACGTCGGTCGACCGTGGGTCGACCGGCCATGGTGCGGTCGACCGCTCGGTCGACCGACCAGCCTGTCAGCCAGTTCTAGGTCTGGAAAATTGGTTTAAAAATATTTTTAAAATCTTTTAACACTTATAAAAATTCCATAAACTTGTTTTAACATTCTATATTGAAAACCAAACTTGTGATAAAAAATTTTCAAGACATATATCAACATATTCATATCATTTCAGCGTCTTGCAAATTTTATCAAAAATCAAAACATGTATTTTTCAAACTTGGTTTCATAACTTCACAAAATATAAAAACAAGATATTTGATTTCATTTTAAAGCATAGTGTGTATGGATATGATCCACTACACAATCATAATGTAATATCTATGTTTTTGTCATAAAGCTCTAAATTAGGTTTTGGTTGAAACATATAACTTTGAATACCAAGAACCAAAACAATATTTTTCAAAAATGAAAGTCTTTTCTAAATCTGAAAATTCTTTTATGAAAAGACATTAAAATCAAGAGTGTGTGTGTGATATATACTTGAGCAATCCACCAACTATCTATCCTTTACATTTTTAACTAAAAACAAAAACAAAATCTTATACCTAGACACAAGTCTTCATCTTCTTGAAGTCTTCACTTGAAGGCTTCTCATCTTCTTAACTTGGTCCAAGCTTGATCCAAAAGCTCCTTTGGATCACACCGTGCTAGCTCCAAATCTTGATATTTTGTCCTTTGTTGAGCTATGCACCTACTAAGATCTTGATAATGAATCTGTCACTAATCAAACACAAGATCATTAGTAAATATAACTTCATGAGTTGATCATCATCAAAACTAGGGTGATAGGCCTTTGGGCCAACACAACTAACAGAGAATCTCACAAATCTCCAAGAACAAAGAACACCCAAATAACACAAGAAGAAGACACAAATCGCAAACACACGATTTAACGAGGTTCGGCCTCAATGCCTACGTCCTCGGGGCAGTCCAATGGAGAGATTAATTACTAGGAAGATGATTACAATAGTTAGCAGCCTCTTTGAATGCAAGAGAGCTCTAGCTAATCCTATTTCGCAGGTACTTTCTAGGTCACAAACCCTAGAATTAAACAACAGCCTTAAATATTCAGATTTTCAGAGCAGCAGATTTTCGCCCAAACCCGACTGTCGGTCGACCGGCCGGTCGACCGACATCCACCCCCGGTCGACCGGTCGGTCGCCCGAATTTAACAGAGAGTTTGGCACTTACAGTCAGGGAATTGCGGTTGACCGGCCGGTCGACCGCCTCTAGACCCTGTGCATGTTGTGCATGTCGGTCGACCGGACCGGTCGACCGACCTGCCTGTTCTGCTGCTGCTTCCCTTCGTCTTCGTCGTCGACTTCCTCGGCGATCATTCGACGACCCCTCGACGATTCATGTCAACTTCCTTAGCAAAATTCTCTCTCTCCAACATACTTGACATCGGAGATGTATCAAGAGAGACTTGCAAATGACTGAAGGTCGGTTCCATCCACTACCTCGGGGTTGCCATTGGTATGAAGCGCCTTTCACTCTCGGCATTCAACCCATTGCTGGAAAATATTAGAGGAAATCTATCGGCTTGAAGGCTAGAATGCTCTCATTTGCAGGTAAATCAACTTTTGTGCAGTCGGTCCTTCAATCTATTCCCGTGTATCTCATGTCAAGCAGCTGGGTTCCAAAGAGCTTTTTGGAGAAAGTCGATGGCTGTTGCAGGAATTCCTTGGATTAAGGACGTCGAGAGCTGAGGGTCACCGCTGGTGGCATGAAATAGATTGTGCAGGATAAAGGCAGAAGGAGGATTGGGTTTCAAGCAAATGAGGTCGGTTTCATGAAGCGTTGATGGGGAAACAATTGTCAAGGTACTTTCCTTTCCTTCCTTTTGTGGGCTCAAGTGATTACATACAAATATTGTCTACCAGCTGATGTCTAGGAGTTGCAACCTCATAGAGCTGCCTCTTCAGCATGGCGGGCGGTGGTTGGAGGCTGTGAAGTCCTAACGCAGGGCCTGCATTGGGTAGTGGGAGACGGTGCTTCGATCCGATTTTTCAAGGACCCGTAGGTGAGTAATTATCCTTTGAGATTATGGCCCGAACTTGAGCGTTACTCAACAGACGACAGAAGTTTGCATGTACAAAACTTCATTTTAGCAGGGAGACGTGGGATTTGGATCATCTGTGTGAGGTTGTGGGGTTGGATGTGGCGAGAGGAGTAAGCAGAATCCCTCTTCTTAATGCTTCAATTGCGGATAGACTAAGATATTTGGGAGATGATCTAGAAAAGTATTCTGAAAAGCATACAAGCTAGTAACTGCCTCCTCTGTCTCTGTTAATGAAACAAATTGGAGATGGATTTGGCGTATGTTCATAGTGAATTCAAGCATGGTGTTGGAAGGTCCTCAGAGGATGCATCCCGACAAAAAAATTTCTTATACTCTCAAGGTATGGCTGTGAACATTCATTGCTCAAAATGTAACGTTGAGTCTAAGGACTTGCAATATCTCATCTTTGACTGCACTTGGTCGGTGGAAATCTGGCAAGCTCTAGAGGCAGAATGCGGTAAGAAATCGGGCTCCCTTCAATCCAATACATGGAGAGAGCATTTTGCGTTGCTTGGGGAGGCAAGCTAAGGCGGGAAAGGAGAACCTGTTACGAAGGCTATGCTTTTTCATTGTCTATATGGCGTGGGAGATTTGGAAGCAAAGAAACAACTGGGTCTTTGAAGGGGTTCGAAGCTCGATTGAGCAGGTATGCAGGAAAGTTAGAAGGCAAGTTATGGAGAGCGTAGCCATGGAGTTGTCTAGAGCGATTGCCAGGGTTCGCTGGATATGTTGGACTCCGCCACTGGTTGGAGTGATTAAGGTGAATTTTGATGCAGTTGTTTGGGATGACGGACAGGCTACAACGAGATGCAATCGGTGCAATAACATAGGCGAGGTTTTTCTTGTGGCAGCTTTATAGTTGGATGCAGTGGAGTTAAAGGAGGCCTGGGAAGCTATACGTCTTACTCGAGAATTCATCCTCGGGCGTGCAATCTGGCGTAAAGGTGATGCTTTTGATGTCATAAGAGATCTGAAGGAGGGTCCAGGATTCAAGAGCGTTCGGTTCTTCGTGAAGACGCTCGCTGGCTGCTTGGAAGGCTGGAAGTTTACAACATTTCCTATACGTGTGGAGAAGGAATGAGTGTGCAGATTGGGTATCTAAATGAACTCGGGAGCGAGGCTCTCAGTTTGTGATGTTATGTGAGTTTCCCTTAGATCTAAAAAGAAGGGCTGGAGCAGATGCAATCGGCATCAGCTATGAGAGAATGTAATATGATGGTCTGAGGGCCTTTTCTTTGCAAAAAAATAAAATAAAAATAGAGTCAATGTCATAACTTAACTGAGAGAGTTTGGTTTCGAGCTAGCACAGACATAAAAGTTTGAAGTCATGAATCCATCAAATGATCCTAACGAAAATAATGCCAGTGATAATCAAGAGAAACATTAAGAATAACAAACAAGAGGATAAAAATGACTTGTCTCTATAACGTGATCCATCAATAGTTCATTAAATTGATTGTTAAAGAGAAGACAATTTTCTCAATAATTAGTTTCTTGAATGGTTTGATGAAGAGTCTATAGAAATTGATTATAGCAGCACCGACTGTAATGACGATGAAAGCTCCAATGATGAAAAGTCTAAAAATGAGGAGGACAACGAAGGTGGTAATTCCGATAAATATAATGGTGACTAATTAAGATGAACAATTGGTGATGGCCTTGAATATTACTAGTATATCTTCGTTGTCGGTGGAAAACCGATCGATCAGTCAGGAAGAGAAGGAGGGAGGAGATGAAGGAGAATGAAGGAGGGGGAGTAGAGAGAGGAAGAAGGAGGGTGTCGACGCTGCTCTCTCTCTCTCTCTCTCTCTCTCTCTCTCTCGCGTGGATGAAGACGGACAGACCTACGGAGAATAAAGTTTCTATATGAGTCACGGAAGAAAACCTTCCTTCGATCGGTTTTGATTATTGATCAAGTTTTTAATTGTTTTTTCCCTTCTTCCTTCCCCTTCTTTTTCTTGAGTTGCTAGTGATGTTTGAGCTTGTAAGGTGTTTGTTATTTTGTTAATATTTTAGTAGTGTTTTTTTGTCATAAACTTTGGTTTTAGCAGTTTATGCAATTTGATTTGTTTTCTTAATTGGCCATAATTCGTAAATCGTAATTGATAAACTCTTTTACGATTGTAAATGAGTTACATACATGTAAGTTTTACGATATTTGGTTGGTAATGTAAAATTATAAGTGGGAAAGTATATTGTATTTTATGGTGTTTGGTTATCGTAATGTATAAGTCATAAGTGGAACAGTTGACCACAAAATTAATTATATGGTGATTTAAAAATTTAAATATTGCAAATAAATACTAAAAATATTAAAAATTAAAAAAATTAATATTAAAATAAAAAATAATATAAATTTGCATGATCACAAAATTAACTGTAAGTGGGTTGTAAGTGAGTAGTAATTGGGTTGCAAGTGAGTGGTAATTGAGCTGCATAAGTTTTTTTACGAATTACGGTCTAAACAAACACCGTAGTTGTAATTGAGCTGTAAGTTATTTACGAATTACGGTCTTTTACAGCCTTTTATGCGAAACAAAAAGCCCCTATATAGTTATAAATTTATGCTTTATGGCTAGAGTAACTTCTATTTTTTTATCATGTAATTTTGTAAAAAAGAGATTAATTAATTTAGATATTATAGATCAACCTAAACTAAGATAGATTTCAGTATAATCATTCTATTATTTAGAATCCAATCAATAATTCTAAGCTCGAAACTCAATTTGTTATAGTGGGAGTCGTATCGAATGCACCATCAATATCCATATGTAGCATAATATAAATTAAATGTTATTTGCAATATTCACAATATTCAACTGTGTTCAATTTTTGATTAATAAGTTCATATCATAAAAAATATAATATAACACGCATCCTAGTAGAATGTGCCTCTCTATCTATCAGTTCCATTTAAGGATAACTTGATCAGCATGGAGGCACTTCAATTAAAAACAAGTTGGGTCTTTCTCACAACTCTTCATATCTTCCATATTTTCAAATTTATTCCTCAAATCTTCATAATATCAGAATTACTCTTCAATTTTTTTCATATTTTCAAAATTACTCTCCAAATCTTCATAATATCAAAATTACTCTTCAAATTCTTTCATATTTTCAAATTACTCTTCAATTATTTGTTATGAAAATTTGAAATCTCAAAAATAACCTTACAATAGTATCAGGAGAGAGAGAGAGAGAGAGAGAGAGAGGAGAGAGAGAGTAACGGGTGGTGGTGTAATTTTGATCGTGGGGAAGTAATTTTGAAAATCTGAAAGAATTTAAAGAATATTTCTGGTATCATAAAGATTTGATGAGTAAATTTAAAAACATGAAAGATTTGAAGAGTTCATATAAGAAAGACTCAAATAAGCTATATGGAACAACAATAAAAATATATACATACATATAAGAATGTACGACAAGTTTGTAGCTCCATCTACATCAATACCACCTTCAGTAGTTCTTTGCTTATATTGGTCAGAACTAGACTCCAACAAGACACCGATACATACAAGGAGTCATTAACCAATAAAGACGAACATTTTCCTTATTAGAGTTCAGAAACAAAAGATCACCAATTATATGTAGGATATATATGCATGTTGTTAGCCATATTGTGTTTGAGTTTGATGACTACTCATTAAGGTACTTATGCGCTAAAAACTCCTATTGTAGTTTCTTGTATTTAGATCTAGGTCAAAGCACTTGGATGGAGGTTGGATGGATCAAAATTTAATTTGCAATATCAAATAAGGAGGTGATGACATATATCTAGTTCAACTTGCTCAATTTATCAAGTCAAATGTATTGATGCTATAATGATGGGCTACAAATTACAAAATTTATTTAAGAAAATTGTGTAAGATAAGAAGAATTAAAACAAGAACTTAATTTAGCTGGGGATTTATACAAATTTTCTCTAATTTTTTCAAAGGTATTAAAATCAAATTTTGAATTTGGATTGACCACTAGAATATGCGGGTCAACCCGTTGGCTAAGCTGAAATGTATAGTGCAAAAGCAGTGAGACTACTTGCCCTATTCGATCGAGCACCAAAGCTCAGTGCTCTCGGGCTGGACTCGGTTTGACCACCAAGTGATCGCCAAATTCGCCCACTAGAGCTCAGTGCTCTTGGGTTTGGCTCGGATCGACCGCCGAGCGATCGTCGCTTCGTTCATGATGCCAGAGAGCCATCCCCAACTGTCTATTGGGCTCAAATCGACTGCCAAGGTCAATCGCCTATTGTAGAATTTCATTTTTTAGATTTTTTGTGATCGACCACCAGTTCGATCAGGATTTTGCAAATTTGAAAAAGAGATAGAAAATTTTAAAATATTTTTCAATATTTTATTTGAGCGTATAGTACAAGTTAATCAACGATACAAACACATGTGACTGTTGAGATTTTACTGTTTATCCACGGATCGACCGCTGGGTTGATGTTTTGACTTGGATTGAGTCTCTTTGAACAAACTGACTGACCAATGAGTTTCAACTGTCGATCGAAAGAGTGCGGTTTCATTTTTTTAGAAGACTTGAACTTAACTTTTTATGCTGAACTTCTTTTCACCCACTTTTATTTTCTCTGACCTATAAATATCAGTTGTTGTACTCTTTCAGTAACTTTTGGATTCTAAAATCACTCAAAGAGATCTTGAACTTTAGTTTTCATTTTACAAGCTTATTTTTCATTCTTTTCAAAAAGAGTGATTCACTTGTGCTTTCAAGTTTGTGATTGAGAAATTGATTTACATTTTCGATTTTTTTTTAATCTCTTCCAAAGTTCTTATAGATTCTAGATCTAGGTTTTCATATTGATTTTCAAACATTTAGATCTATAGTGCCAAGTTAAATTTGATCTTCATTTTTCTTACTAGTAAAATCTCAAAGTTGTAATCTTTTTTGTGATTTATGTTTTATTGGTTCTCATCTTATTAGAGAATAAACTCGACTTGTGAAAACTTGTTGTGAAAAAATTCAACTATTTGGGAAGTGAGTTGGTGTAAATTTAGGCTTTTACTCGGAAAGAAAGTCGCATGGTCTATGCTTTTGCCCTAATGGAAGCAATTCTAAAGGTCTCGGTTTCTATCTGAAAAGGAAGTCACATGTAAATGTTTATAGTTCTACCCAGAAAAAAGCAACCAATAGAAGATTGGTTTAAACTCCTAAATAAGAAGCCTTTAGATAGTAGAGTAGGCCGGTTGGTGGCCTAATCACTGTACATCGCTCGTCGACTCTTAGTGTTCTACCTCTCTTATTATCCCTCTCTCTATTTTAATTGTTTATAGCTATTGCATTGTTATTTCTTTACTTGTGAGTGTAACTATATTGTTTCATCCAATGAAAATTGGGTTAAAATTGCTGTAAATTGATTGCAAACCCTATTCACCCATTTTTAGAATTTCCACATTTCATGCCCATGATACTGAATCTGCTTAGCATTTGGCTCCTTTGGTTTTTTATAGAAGTATTGAAAACTATTAAAGCTTCATGATTGCATCATTCACCTCTGGTAGAACCATGTCTAACAATTTTTAGCATTGTCTGTTAGTATTTGGAGTGCCTCATATTCATTAGAGAAGAATTCAGGTTTTTGGCAGTTTTCTAATACGGATCTGTCTCCTATTTTGGTTTGAATACGAGTTTTCTATTTCTCTAAGGAGGTGCTGATTTGAGTTCGTGTTAGACTAGGATCATCCCAGATGCCTATATAAACCCCTCAGGGGTGCCCTTTTGAAGGTGTCAAGAATTCAAGAGAAATTTTAGAATTTCACCATTAAGAGTTGCGAGAGAGATCTCATTGTACTCTTGTATTTCTTCAATAAATATTTCTCCCTTCCTTCCCGTGGACGTAGGCACATTGTCAAAACACGTTAAATCTTGTGTTTTTTGGTTGTGTGGTGATTGCTTGCTAGTGGTAGATCTTCTACGCTTTCACTTTCGCCGCTGAGTCTTCAACTTAGTGTTCCTCTGTTATTTGATCGGTAATAGATAATCAACAATTGGTATCAGAATAATGGCTAGCAAGACAACCACGACAACAAGGTTTGAGGCGAAAAATTTGACAGGAAGTCCAACTTCTGTTGCGAAAGATGCGAGTAACATCATTGCTCATGAAGGAGGGCACACACAAGACCCTGCTTAGTACTATGAAGAAACCATCAAAGATGGAGGATGATAAGTGAAACGACATCGACTTTCGTATAAAGCGACATCATATTGTGCCTATCAGACAAAGTCCTCTACAATGTGATGAACGGGGAGATAATTGCTGGTCTTTGGTGCAAGCTGGAGAGCCTGTACATGATGAAGAGTTTGTGGAACAAGCTCTTCATGAAGAAACAGTTATACAGCCTTCGGATGAAGGAAGGTATGCCTATTCTATAACATTTCAATGCTTTTAATAGAATTTTAAATGACTTGTTAGCTCTAGAGGTTAAGGTAGAAGAAGAAGAAAACAAAGATCTTCTGTTAGTCTCTTCTCTTCTATTAAGTTAAGACCACTTGGCGACCACCATCATATGATAAGGAGACCTTAGAATTAGAAGATGTCAGGCAGATATTCCAGAACAATGAGCTGATGAAGAAGATAGATTCTACAAAGGAGGCCTCAAGATTGTTTGTCAAGGGTCAGAGGGGAAGATCAAAGAGTAGGGGACCCAAAGGGATCAAGAGGCTTCTAGCAGTTTTCTTTTACTACTTATGCAAGAACGCAGGACACATGAAGAAAAATTGTATAAAATACAAAGAGATACAGAAGAGGAAAGGCGGTAAAGATTCTGATGGGGCTAGTATCAGTGAAAAGTCAGATCAAATCGAGATTGTCGAAGAAGCAGATAAGGATTCATGTGATGTCTTGACAGATGAGTCAGGAAAAGGTAAATACTCAGATGCTTGGTTACTTGACTCGGGGTGCACATATCACATGTGCCCAAAAAGGGAGTGGTTCAGTACTTACAAGCCTTATGATGGAGGCTCTGTCCTGATGGAAACGATGCCGTGTGTAAGACTGTTGGCATCGGCAACATCCGTATGAGGATGTTTGGTGGACAGGTTTGAACGCTCAGAACATTCAACATGTTCCGGATTTAAAAAATAATCTTCTCTCGTTGAGAGCTTTAGAAGCTCATGGGTACAAGTTTTCTGGTGCAGATGGAGCAATCAAAGTTACTAAAGGCTTCTTGATGATTCTCAAAGGAGCACGAACAACAAACTTGTACAAGTTGATAGGAAGCATTATTATTGGTGATGCTTTAGCAGTAACAGAGAAAGAGGATACTACAAGAATTTGACACATGCATCTTGGACACATGAGCGAGCGAGGTCTTCCAATTCTACACAAAGGAAGTGCTCTACCAGGTATCAAATATTGCAAAGTTGATCTTTGTAAATTTTGCATTTGGTAGACAACGTCGAGTGGCTTTCTCTACATCTTAACACAAGACAAAGAGCTTGCTAGATCTTATACACACGGATGTGTGGGGGCCTTCATCTGTAACATCTATTGGAGGTGCTAGGTACTATGTTACTTTTATAGGTGATTTTTTGAGGAAAGTTTAGGTATACTTCTTGAAGCAAAAATCTAAAGTATTTCAGAAGTTCAAGGAGTGAAAAACTTTGGTGAAAAATCAGACGGAGTGGAAGGTGAAAGTCTTGAGGTCCGATATTGGTGGTGAGTACACCTCCAAAGAATTCAAAGACTACTTAGTAAGTAAGGGCATCAAACATCAGCTAAGTATTTAAGGGCGATTAGAACAAAACAGAGTAGCAGAGTGCATGAATCAGATACTTACAGAGCGTGCCCACAGTATCAGATTACAGGCTGACATGTCAGAAGGATTTTGGGCAGAGACGGTGAATCATGCGAGTTATCTGGTAAACATGTCACCATCAATAGCTATTAATCTTCAGATCTCAGAAGAGATATGGCGAGCAGTATCTATGGACTATAAAATCTTACGGATTTTTGGTTGCCCGGCATATTGTTTGGTTGATAGTCAGAAAAGGAACAAACTGGAGTCTAAGTCTAAGAAGTGTATCTTCATCGGGTTCAACAAAGGAGTCAGGAGTTTCAGACTTTGGGATCTTGAGAAAAGGAGTGCCTTTACCCGCAGAGACGTGGTCTTTGACGAAGATTTAATGTTACAAGAAAAGTTAGAGATGGAGAATAAAGTGCAAGGTAGAGCTTCAGACAGTTCGACAGCATACACTTAGAAAAAGGGAGTCGAGTACTCAAATACCTCTAAAAGGCCTGAAGGGTCAGAAGAGGACTCCTCAGATTCAGATGGAGACAAATAGAAGGCTACTCAAGAGCAACCTAAACTGAGGTGGTCAGTTAGAGTTATGGTGCCACCAATAAGGTATGGTTGGGATGAAGATCATGTCTCTTTTGCATTAGTAAGAGAAATAGGAGAACCTGACAGTTATAGGAAAGTGGTCGAGGCAGATGACCACGTCAAGTGGATTATAACCATGGAGTAAAAGATGGGAGTCTTTGGATAAAAGTCAAACATGGACGTTAGTCGATCTTACAAAGGGCTCCAAGGTAATAGGTTGCAGATGGGTATTTCACAAGAAGGACAATCTGCAATACAAGGTACTGTTAGTTGCCAAAGGATATGCTCAGAAGGAGGGTATTGGCTATAATGAGATTTTCTCTCCTATAGTCAAGAATATATTTATTTGGATGTTATTAGTGATAGTTGCTCAGTTTGATTTAGAGTTGGAGCAGATGGACGTCAAAACAGTGTTTCTGCACGGTGAGCTGAAGAAGAAGATATACATGAAACAACCTGAAGGTTATATTCAGGAAGGTAAAGAAAACAACGTGTGTCTTCTAAAGAAGTCCCTCTATGGACTTAAGCAGTCTCCCAAGCAGTGGTACAAACGTATCGACTTTTTCATGTTCAAGGCCAAATACAACCGATGTGAGTATGATAGTTGTGTCTATTTCAAGCAGAGTGATGATCTGACATATTTGCTATTATATATGGTTGATATGCTGATCATGGCCAAATACAACTGATGTGAGTATGATAGTTCTGTCTATTTCAAGTAGAGTGATGATCTGACTTATTTGCCGTTATATGTGAATGATATGCTGATTGCTGCAAAAAATAAGACACATATTCAGAAGCTTAAAACTCAGCTTAAGAAGGAATTTGACATGAAGGATTTGAGAGAAGTCAAGAAGATCTTAGGTATGGAGATCACTCGAGACAGAAGCACAGATGGACTTTGGCTATCCTAGGAGAACTATATTATTAAGGTGTTGGAGAGATTCAACATGGCAGAAGTAAGACCAGTCACCACTTCTTTGGCAGGTCACTTCAAATTACCCTCCAAGCAGTGTCCACAATCACTGATAGAGGAGGAAGAGATATCTCGAGTACCATATGCTAGTGCGGTGGGATCACTCATATTTGTGATGGTCTGCACTAAGCCAGACTTAGCCTATGCAGCTAAGACAGTAAGTCAGTTCATGTCAAATCCAGAAAAGAAATATTGGGAAGCAGTGAAGTGGGTGCTACAATATCTGCGAGGGACTGCGAGACTAGGCTTGGTGTTTCAGAGATTAAAAACGGGAAAGCCTAGGTTCCTATAAGGCTATGTTGATGCAGACTTGTTGGCCCAGAGGCCCTTCACTCTAGTTTTGATGATGATTAACTCATGTAGTTATTGTTTACTAATAATCTTGTGATATTTAATTTCAGATATTTGATCAAGATATTAGTTAGTGATTAGCTTCAACAAAGGTGTTTTGGAGCTTTCACGTGGGATTCAAGAGCTCGCGCGTAAAGATCGCATCTAGCACTCGGTTGGAGTCAAGCTCGTTGGATCGCGTTTGGTTCGAGTCGACTTGGAGACGGAGTTCTACAAGAAGATCTCGGTTTGTCTAGTTTATGGTTTAGATCTTGTGTTAAAGATTAGATTGTGTTGACATACTCAAGTTCACAATACACACACAAGTTTAAAGTTTCATGTATTTGGTTTTTCAGTTTAACCAGTTTCAGTTTTCATATATATGATTTTCATGGATAGATAGAATCAAAACAAGTTTACATGGTTTAATGTATATTAGATTTGATCTATATACATCTATGATTTATCTATTTAGAAAAACTTACTTTGATAGTCTATTTCATGAGTTGGAGTTTTGTATTTAAACAAAACTTATTTTTAGATTTCATGTCAAAAACATAGATATAAATCTCTATATGTATATTGGATTCTATCTATATACAATATACTTCAAAGTTGTTTCAATATCATGTTTTTGTATTTACATGTGTTTTGAAAAAATCGGATTTCCATTTTAAAGTTTGATTTTTGGAAAATACGGATTTTGGTTTGAGGCGAATTTTTAAGAACACAAAAATGGTTCAAATAGTTTGTAACATGTGTTGAATTTTACTCACACATATTTGTATTTCTAAAATCTAATAAGAACTTATTTTTATGAAATTTATGTGATTTTATGCGATTTAATTGAAGTCAAAAACTCAAGTTTTTAATCCCTAAAATGTTTGACCTGGCTGTCTGCCGGTCGATTGGACCGGTCGACCGTAACAGAAGTCGGTCGATCGGTCCGGTCAACCGACGTGCACAGACGTGCACGCAACCATGGGCTGGTGGGCTGGTCGACCAGGCGGTCGACCGTCCAGAGAGCTATGCTCCCTGGAAATAGCCCGGGTCGATCGGCCGGTCGACCGGCAGAGAGCTGCGGTCGACCGGGCGGTCGACCGGTGGCACAACGGTCATAAAAATGACCGTTGGGCCGGTCGACCGAGCGATCGACCGGAAGGGCAAATCTGCCCTTTTCTGCTGCCAACAGGCAGAATTGTTTGGGGCTATAAATACCCACTTCTTTGGGCTGTTTTAGCTAAGAATTTTGAAGAGCAAAATTTTCTATCTTTTAGCAAGTTTTTAAAAGAGTTTTTGTGCCAAAAGATTTGACCTTTATTTCTTTTTAAAAGGGTTGGAAAAATCAAGAAAATGAGAAGTCTTTGGGATTTATTTTTGATCTTCATTTTTATAGCTACTCTAAAGATTTCCCAAGAGTTTTTCCTTGTGTTTTTGATTTCTAAACTCTTTAGTTTCTCACACTTGAGCTATCATATCTATCCTATCTATTAGGATCTTGTTTAGTGAGAAAATTGGTTTGTGGTTGTTAATACCACCAAGTATTATAAAGCCTTCCATACTTTGTGATATCCATCTAGTGAGAGGTGATTGTGTTGATATCCCTCTAGTGAGAGGTGATAGTGAAGGTTGTGTTGGTATCTTTCTTAGTGAAGAGGTGATTGTGGTGTTGTGGCTTTGTGCCTTATCCCTCAAGTGTGAGGTTGATAGTTGTTTGGCTAAATGCCTATCCCTCTAAGTATAGAGGTGATTTGTGTTGTGCCTTGCCTCTTGAGTAGAGGTTGCATTTGGTGAGAGAGGAGTTATGTACTCCCAAGTTGTATTTGCCCAAATCCTCAGTGGAGGTTCCCTGTGTGGGAAGTCCTGTGTGAACAATATAGTGGAAATTCTTCTGTGTGAAGGCGGGAACGTAGAGCTGGGTGCTCGAACCTCGAAACATATCTTGGTGTTTGCGATTGATCCACCATCTCTAAACTCTCTCTCTTATATTGTGTCTTGCATCATTTCATATTGTTTATATCATTTATATGCTTAAATTTATTTGTGTGCCTTACTTGTGTTGAACCAAGAGAGCTTTACATAGCACCTTAACTCTTATTTAGAGAAATTTAGAGGAGATAGTCCAGAGTCCTTCACCGAGAATTCAGTTACACTCTTTGATTACACTAAGTGTGTTGCAATTTATTTTTAATTCCGCATTATTTATCATTAGATTATCCTTAGACTTATTCACCCCCATCTAGGTGTACTTTCAATTGGTATCAGAGCCTGCGTTCCTGATATTAGGTTTAACCACCTAGGAGTGAGATTTTAGTTGCTAATCTATCATTTGCATTTGCATACTTATTTGTTTACACACACGCATGGACTTCATGACCCCTCCCATGTATGATTTTCCAACATTGACATGTGAAAATTTAGGATGAGTGTGTACATAAAAACCCTAGGTTTGCATGTTTTCCTTGCCGCTACTAAGAAATCCTATCTTGGTAATAGCAAGCATATAGAGGCCAATACACAAGCCGTTAAGGCACTTAGGAGCACTCTAAGTAAAGATTATGTTTCTATAATTTCTTTTTGTGATTCCGCCTTTGCAGTGTGGAACACGTTGACCTCTCTAAAGCTTCAAATGCCTAACATAATGGAGAAGGAATCTAGTGAGGATGAATCCGAACAATAATGCTACATGGTTCAAGGGAATGACTCCCTTGAGGTAAATTCGAAAACTCATCTAGATGATAGTGCGAGTGTTGACACTCAAAAAAAGATAAACTCTCAGATAGCTTTCCAACCAGTCTGAACGATGTCTAACTTGTCGACACTCAAAAAAAGACAAGTCGTAGACAAGCTGACGACCAGTTTCTACCTATCCCCGAGGGATAAATCAGCGATTTGGACTTTACTGATCTAGTGAAGCAGACAGTAAGTCAAGATTACCTTTGAAGAGACCTAAGCAGGTCTAAGATGCTGAGTTAGCTCAACACTTAGCATTGCATGAGCCCAAGGGGATAGCCTCACCTGAGAGACTAAGTTTGTCTAGCTTCACCTTGAAGCTGTTCATAGCTCCATCAGAGAGCTAACTTACAGCTTTGTCTGAAGCTAATTCTAACTTCTCCGAAAGCTAATTCTACCTTCTCCGGAAGCTTTCTTTCTAGCGTCTCATGAATCTCTTCATAGCTCCAGAGAGCTAACTTACAGCTTCGTCTGAAGCTAATTCTAGCTTCTCTGGAGGCTAATTCTAACTTCTCCGGAAGCTTTCGTTCTAGCTTCTCATGAAGCTCTTCATAGCTCTAGAGAGCTAACTTACAGCTTCGCCTGAAGCTAATTCTAGCTTCGCCGGAAGCTAATTCTAGCTTCGCCCGAAGTTTTCTTGATAGCTTCTCCTGAAGCTTTTCATAGGTCCAGATAGCAACTTATAGCTTCGCCGAGAGCTTACTTCTAGCTTCGCTAGAAGCTTACCTTAGTTCAGTTACGAACTTATTAGACTAGCCCCGCTGCGGGTCTTTTATGGTCATCTTTGACCAATTAAATCTCCAGATGAGATCATTGTGATCGAGATCAAATTTGGCAGTTACTTGACATGATCTCTTGATTCTCCCAATCAGTTGAGAAGATCAGGGGAGATCTCTCAATTAACTGGAGAGGATTACGGGAGTATCCCTTATTAAGAGGAGCCAATTAAGGAGAGTTAGTGAGTGGTTACACCCATGATCCCTCGTTAAGAGATGATAATCAAGGGAATCATAACTCCCTATTGAGCCTATAAATAGCCCACTAGTAGGCTAGGCTCAGGGGCTTGAAAAGATTCAAGTCCAAGAGGCTTTTTATAGAGCATAAGCTTCTTTGGTGGCTTCAAAGTATAAGCTAACAAGAGACCTACTCTCTTATTCCAAGAATTCAGAAAATCACTTCTCTAATCCTACAAGGATAAATTCAGGGTGCTAATATCCTAAGATCTTTCTCCCTCTCAAGGAATCTCCAGAACCAGGCGAAAAAGAATTCTCAAGCGAAGGCTGCTCGAGAAGCAGCAAGAGGGCTCTACCGATCCTCTGTTCTCTGATTCTCTGAACCAAGCGAGAAGGGAGTCTTATTAGGAGGCAGTTCGATCATCTGACCGATCGCATCGTCAAAGGGATAAAGTGATCGCGCGCTGATCAGATTCCTACGGCACACTTCCCCAAAAATCTCAGAGAAGATCTACCTGTAATTTTCTTTTCAATTACTTGTAATTTAGCTCCTTGACGCTTTTTTGTAAGTTTTCCCCTTTGCAAAATCAATGGAAAACAAGATGGCGACTCCGCTGGGGATTGCATTCTCTACTGTTGAGAATTAAGTGTCGCAATACGATGATCAGACCTTCGAGTTTATTGCTGAGATGCTGGTCATTCACTTTGACCAAGAGAGGTTTGAACAACTCCTCTTTGGGGGTAGCACAAACCTCCTACATGTGCACAAGGAGGTCAGTGTAGCCAGAGTCCCTTTGGCTAACTCTTAAAAGCAAGTCTCTGTTGAGACAAATAAGGCTCTCTGCAAGCCTATTACAGCCTCAGGCGAGGCTAAATAAACTCTATGCGAGTCTAGCACAGTCTCAGCAGAGACTAACATAGCCACGCGCCAGCATAATAACATTATGCGCAAAGCTATAAAGGTTCCTTGTGAACCTAAAACAGCCTCTGTTAAGGCTATGTGGATTGCAAAAACTGTAGATAGATCTCTTGATTCAGCTTCCTGCGAAGCTAAAATAGTCTCTGACTGCAAGACTATTTCAGCTCTTCACAGAGCTAAGCCGCGCCTGTCACGCGAGGTTAGGGCTAAAATACTTTGTGCTAACAGCGAGGCTACTGCAGCCCCGCTTACATCATCAGCACTATTGGGCAGTGTTAGGCTCGCCGCTAGCGACAAAATTAAAGCACTAAGTGCTAAAAACCTTGGCCGCGAGGTTAAAAATGAAGCACCACGGAGTGCTAATAGCGAGGCTATTCCAGCCTCACTCACAGGAAGAACTCTGCGCAACAGAGCTAAAACAGTAGCTTCTCCGTGTGAAGCTACTCTTTCAGGGGAAGCTATCCTAGCTTCACCTATAGCCCAAAAGAAAGTCTTTAAGGTTAAGCTCAGGGTTTCTCAACCCAAGCAGGCTAACATCCAGTTTCTCTGAGTCTCCGTGTTGGATCAGTTGGACCCAGGTAATGCAAACTTGCGGGATTACCTGAGCAACAAGTGAAAACTCCGCTCCGAAGAGCCAGTTCACATCTCGCCATCCTAGTACGGACAAGCGGAGTGTCAACCTGTGATGGTACATTCCGTCAACTGTTGTTTGGAACCAATCCCCACAACTTCTCCTCCAAGCTAGAAAATGGTGTTCAACCGGCTGTTAGTCCAAACTTTTGAGAAACCCAAGTATCGAAAGAAGAAAACAGTGAAGGTGCCTCACCTCGCAGCTGCCTCTGTCAACATGATAAGTAGAGGAAGGGATCTACTACGATCTCAAAGAAGAAAACAGGGGGTTCGCACTCCCTCATTCAGTTCTCCAGGGCCTGACTATGGCCCTGGCTTAGGTCAGGTTCTGGTTGAACAAAAGGGTGTCTTCTAAGATACAATACCCTGTAATTATGGATAACCTTTTTCCTCAGAAGCTATGTTGCCAGAACCATTGAGACACCAATTCCAATGGTCTGATGATGAAGAAGAAGTCAGCGGCTACGCTTCCTCCGCCACCATCAACTCTGTGCAGGCAAGGTTTGTATCAGCCAACATGACTGATAGCAACAATGATGATGATCTCCGTCATTGCATGGAGGCGCAGGAGCAGACTTCCAAGGCCCACCAAAAAGTCTTAGACAATATCCGACAAATATTGGCTCAGCTCCTGACAAACAAGAACAATGATAACACAACCGGTAGTAATCACGAGAATGAGGAGAATAATAACGATGAACCTCCCAAGACTGATCATTCAAAGGAGGGCTCTTCAATCGATGCCGAAGTGATCACAGGCATCCAGGCTCAGATCGCATCCCTAGCCCAAAGGGACGAACTGAAGAAAGTAGGGGCGGTCCGTCCTTACCCCTTGGAATGGGATTCAGTCCCATATCCGCCAAAGTTCAAGCCACCAATGTTGCACTCGTATGATGGCAAGAGCTCGCTGATCGGCAAAAAGTAAGTACAAGAATATGTAAAAAGAGTGTGAGTTGATGTTACTGCTTTTGCGATTCTTCCGTAGTAGCGAAGTGGCTATACGGGTCGTATCCACAAGGAGGGAGAGCGATGGAAGCTTGATGCGGCTTCGAAGTTCAAGAAGAAAGAAAGTTCTTGTTTCCAAATAAAGAATTGAAAAGTGAAAACAAGTTGTTTTTAAGAATTGTTGGAAAATGTTTTGGTGGTTTGTAAAAGTGGAGTCTTTTCTTAGTTGTAAAAATGCATGGCTAACTTTCTACTAAATGCTCTCACTAATTTCTAACTTTTGAAAGATAGCCTCACGATGGATCATAGGCGAACATAACCCTTGTGCATTAGAACTATTCACGTAGAAATCGAGTGAAAGTTCTTCCTATAACTTTGCTTTACATGGCAAAAACTCATACATTCCCATATCAAGATCCATTAAAAGGCGAGAATACGGGAAGACACGAGTGCACTAATGGTATCGACAAAGTTAAAAGGAAAGTCTCTAACTTACAACAACAAGCAAAGTACAAAACCCATAGATCATCAAAAACACATTTAAGTATGAAATATAAGAAGGTACATACTTATAAGTAAATTAGAGTTAGAATCCTCGTCTTAAGATGCCATAGCTCTTGTTTGCACAAGGCTTGTTTGACACTATTGACTCATGTGGGTTATCAATCAAGTATTAGAAATTAGTGGGTTAGTAGTTAGTTAGCCATGCTATAGAAAAGTTAGTTAGCCATAAAAGTAAAAGAAACAATAAAGGAAAAGAAGTGGAGAGGAAGTGAGTTACACTATAAGAAAACAAAAGAAAAGAAAAGTTAAAGAAAGAAAGTTACACTACAACAAAGTAAAAGAAAAGAAGTAAAGAAGAAAGAAGTTACACTACAATAAGGAAGTAAAAGTAAATGGCAAAGACAAGTAAATGGAAAGAAGGAAGAGAAGTAGTACTTGTATTATCTTGTCACCCTTCAAATACAACACTTACACACTCTCTCTCTTTCACTCTAATGGCTAAAACTAAAAATGGAAGAAGCAAACTAAAGCAACTACAATTCCTAGCAACAAAACACAAAAAACAACTCTATTCTCTGGATCTCCTCAAACTAAAGACCCCGGGGGGGTATTTATAGGCACCAGGGGAAATGGGACCACGTGGGAAGCACGTGGCCCAAAGCGCAGGCGCGCGCGCGCCCAAAGGGCCGCGAAAACGCGGCTAGGGCCGCGTTTCCGTGGCCCAGGCAGGGCAGCGCGCGCCCAGATTTGGGCAGTGCGTCGCCCAATCTGTCTTCTTTCCACCTGAGCTCCTGGATTTGTGATTTAATGCCCTGGGCTGACAAAATCTTTAATCTAAAGTCAATGGCTACTTGGTAGGCTTTTAATCACCAATTAAATAGTGATTTAGGTCTTCTTCTTCATTTGCACACCTTGGGCCTAGGATCAAGCAAGCAAGGTTTATTAGCAGAATTTTATATGAAATAAATATGAGAATGTGATGAAAATTATGTAAAATTAGAGACTAATCACACCCCCATACTTATCTTTTTGCTTGTCCCGAGCAAAACAAAAAAAATAAGAAAATTATTATGCCACTTTCGCAAATGTCGCGGTTGCACTGAGCATGTGCAACAAGCCTTTAAAACTCTAGGTTTCCCCTAGAGGAGGAGTGTTGTCTCCTAAGGGTTTTCAGCGGATTGTACCCATAAAATCCAGTAAGTAAAGAAAAGGAGTTAGTGGTTAGCAAAAATTTTGTCATGAAAAAGAACTTTCAATCATCTAAGTAAAAATGACCGACTAATGTAAAAATTAGGTTGAACCCTCATAAGTCATCCTATACTTTAGCCTTCATAAAGGAAGAAACTATGGTTTTTCTTTAAATTTAGAAAGGATCTTGTACTTCTAACTCATTCTTTTATTTTGCTTTAGATAGATATGCATAATGTGTAAGTGTGATGTGCTTGGGATTTTTCAACTCAATTTTGAATATCATTTAATTTTATTAATATTTACTTATTATTCTTGGTTCCATTAGGCTTTCTACTTCACTTATGTAACACATATCAAACCGATGACTCTCAAACCAGATGGTCTTAGGGCATCAGGTAGAAAAACACCCTTCAGGTCAAATATGCAAGTGGAGTAGGCCACGAAATCAAGATTGGCGTGAGTAATCATGCTTCTTGAGGCACAATTATTCAGCTTCTTTTTTTTTTTTTCAGAGTTGTGTCTCTAAATCCCAAGCATGTGTGTGTGGGTTATGCATATTCTACTAAGACTAAAATAAAAGGTATGAGTTATTTTTCTTATCCCTCCTAACTTTTTAGTCAAACCCATCTTTCTTGTTTAATTAGGCAAAAATAAAGATTCATTAATAAGGTTCCCATAATTCCTACAATCATTTGGTATTTTTATAAAGAATCTAAAATTTCTTTTCAATCTAGATTTTTTTTTTTGAGGGAAAAAGAAAGAACAAAAGGAAAAAGAAAAAGTGTTAGCACTTTTGAGGAAAAAAGAAAGAACAAACGGAAAAAGAAAAAGTGTTAGCACCCCCCCCACACCTATCTAATGCATTGTCCTCAATGAATGCATATGGAAATGCAAATGCAATAAATAGGGGGAAGAAATGATGTCTCCGTCTTCGTGGACTCGGGCCGGCCAAGTGCGAATGGGCTAAAGAAATGTCAAAAAGAATGTAGAAGGGGTAAGCATATAAACAAGTTTTTCTTTTTCTTTTCTTCTTTTTTTTTGTTTTTGTTTTGTTTTGTTTTTGTTTTTGTTTTTTATTTATTTGTTGTGGTTAGGTGTATGACGAGGCAAAAAGAGTCAGCACACTATCATCCGGAGTCATAGGCTCATTGGTCAAGAAGGGTTTCAATCTTTGCCCATTTATTTTGAATTCCGTGTTGTTCTTAGGGTCTGCAATAAGCACAGCACCGTGTGGGAAAACAGTGCGCACAATGAACGGTCCCGACCAACGAGTTTTCAGCTTCCCCGCGAAAATATGAAGCCTAGAGTTATACAGTAGAACCCTATCTCCCGGTGCAAAGTTTTTCCGGGTTATAATTTGGTCATGAAAAAGTTTACTCCTGCTCTTGGTGATTCGGGCATTCTCATAGGCTTCATTCCGTATCTTCTCTAATTCTAAAATCTGCAGTCTCCTAAGTTCACCGGCCTTGGTCAGATCAAAATTGAGTTGCTTAATTGCCCAGAGGGCCCGGTGTTCTAACTCTACTGACAGATGACAAGCTTTTTCAAACATGATCTATAAGGAGACATCCCCATAACAGTCTTAAAAGCAGTGCGGTAAGCCCACAATGCATCATTGAGCTTAACCGACCAATCCTTTCGGTTTTGTTCAATAGTCTTTTCCAGAATGAGCTTGATCTGTCGGTTGGTGACTTCGACCTGCCCATTTGTCTGGGGATGATATGGAGTAGATAACTTGTGATTGATGGAATATTTTTGCATCAGAGCTTCAAACACTCTGTTGCAGAAATGTGATCCATTATCACTAATTATCACTCTGGGGGTGCCAAATCGGGAGAAGATGTTCTCTTTGAGAATTTTGACAACCACTTTGTTGTCATTCATCTTAGTTGGCACAGCTTCTACCCACTTAGAGACATAATCTACAGCAACCAAAATGAACTGGTTGCCGAAGGAATTGGGGAATGGCCCCATGAAATCGATACCCCAAACATCAAAAATTTCAACTTCAAGGATCGGGTTCAGGGGCATCATGTCTCTTCTTGAAAATTTCCCAATTTTCTGACAAGTTTCGCATGACTTGCAAAAATGATATGAGTCTTTGAACAAAGTGGGCCAGTAGAACCCACTTTGTAGAACCTTCTCTGCAGTGTTGCGGGGACGAAGTGTCCTCCGCATGCATGGTCATGACAAAAGCTGAGCACACTCCTCTGTTCCTCCTCTGGTATGCATCGTCTAATAATTTGGTCGGGACAATACTTAAAAAGATACGGTTCTTCCCAGAAGAAGTACCATACTTGGGCAAAGAAGCGATATTGGTCTTGCTTTGTCCAGTCAGCTGGTAATTGTCCCGTGGCCAGGTAATTAACAATGTCCGCATACCAGGGTTCCTTAAGAATGGCTAGGATGTGCTCGTCTGGGAAATCCTCATTGATCGGAGCTCGGATGGTTGGTGCATTCGGAATTCGTGAGAGATGATCAGCGACCACATTTTCTATACCTCGTTTATCCTGAATTTCTAAGTCAAATTCTTGAAGTAAAAGGATCCACCGAATCAGCCGGGCTTTTGCTTCCTTTTTGGTCATGAGGTATTTCAGAGCCGAGTGATCCGTAAAAATCACCGTCTTCGAACCTAATAAGTAAGGCCGAAACTTTTCTAACGCAAAGACAACGGCTAAGAATTCCTTCTCAGTCGTTGTATAATTCTGTTGGGCGTCATTCAAGGTCCTACTCGAATAGTAAATCACGTGCTGCCTATTATTGATGCGCTGTCCTAGAACAGCGCCAATAGCAAAATTAGATGCATCACACATGATTTCAAATGGCTGGGCCCAATTAGGAGCAGAAATAATAGGCGCAGAAATAAGTTCTTGCTTAAGCTTCCCCCATGACTTAAAACATTCATCGTTGAAATTAAAGGGCACGTCCTTAGCGAACAGGTTGGTTAAGGGCCTCGCGATTTTGCTAAAGTCCTTAATGAACCGTCGGTAGAACCCAGCATGCCCTAAAAAGGATCTAATATACTTGATGCTTTTGGGTGGTGGAAGCTTAGCAATCACTTCGACTTTAGCCTTATCCACTTCTATGCCTCTCCTCGAAATCTCATGGCCCAAGACAATCTCCTGTCTCACCATGAAGTGACATTTTTTCTAGTTTAGAGTTAGGTTCTTCTCAGTGCATCTTTGTAGCACTAACTCTAGGTGATGAAGACACTGATCAAATGAATCTCCGTAGATGGAGAAGTCATCCATGAAAATCTCAAGAAAACGTTCCACCATGTCAGAGAACAAACTAAGCATGCACCATTGGAACGTTCCGGGAGCATTGCACAAGCCAAAAGGCATGCGCCGATAAGCAAAGGTTCCGAACGGGCAGGTGAACGTCGTCTTTTCCTGGTCTTCTGCAGCAATGGGGATTTGATTGTATCCCGAGTACCCATCTAGGAAGCAGTAATACTCATGTCCAGCCAAACGCTCAAGCATTTGGTCGATGAAGGGTAGCGGGAAGTGGTCTTTACGGGTAGCTGCATTTAACTTCCTATAGTCGATACAAACACGAACCTTGGTAGGCAGTCATGTTTGTACCAACTCTTTTTCCTTATTTTCTACCACCGTAAAGCCAGCCTTCTTTGGGACCGCATGAACAGGGCTAACCCATTGGCTATCAGAAATGGGATAAATGACCCCATTATCTAATAGTTTCAGAATTTCAGCCTTCACTGCCTCTTGCATGAGAGGGTTAAGCCTGCGTTGTGGGTCCCTCCTAGGGGTTGCTTCATCGACTAAATGGATTCTATGTTGCACTATGGCTAGACTTATTCCCTTGATGTCCTTCATCGTCCATCCAATGGCTTCCCTATGTCTTTCCAGAATAGACTTTAAGCTGTCCTCTTGTTGCTCAGTCAGGTGGGATGCTATGATGACTGGAAAGGTGTCCTTTCCACCCAGTAGGCGTACTGGAGGTGTTCAGGTAAGGCTTTTAGCTCTAAGGAAGGTGTTGCTTCATTGGAGGCAATCTCTGGGCTTTCAATCCTAGGATGGGGTACACTTGGGCTTGACGCCCAATCCACTGCTGAATCTACGATCTAGTCTAGATTAAAATCCTCAGCCTCCAGATCAAACTCTGCCTCAGTTTCTTTCTCCATCCTTTCCTCATGCTCACTGGTCAGCTTTTCAATAGAATTGACCTCAAATGTCTGATCATTGACATCCCTAGGTTGTCTTTCAAGATTGAAGACATTGATTTCCTTCGTTATGTCTCCAAAAGTCAATCGCATGGACCCGTTCCTACAGTTGATTATGGCATTGGCTGTAGCAAGGAATGGGCGCCCTAAGATGACGGGAGTTTGAGATCTAAGATTGGACACAGGTTGGGTCTCAAGAACAATGAAGTCAACGGGGTAAATGAAATCCCCGACCCGGATGAGGACGTCTGTGATTTTCCCCCATCGGGATCTTTACAGATCGATCAGCTAGTTGAATGGTGACTCGAGTTGGGCTTAGCTCACCCAACCCAAGTTGCTGGTATACTGAAAGAGGTAACAAGTTGATACTTGCTCCCAGGTCAAGAAGTGCTCTACTGATTTCGGTCTGTCCTATGGTGCAGGAAATGGTGGGACATCCGGGATCCTTGTATTTCACCGGAATGGGACCAGACAGAATTTCGCTTATATTAGTGGCCAAGAACACTTTCTTGGGCACATTGGTCTTTCTCTTCTTTGTACACATATCCTTAAGAAATTTGGCATAAGCCGGGACTTGTTGGATAGCGTCAAGAAGTGGCACATTCAATTTGACCTGGTTGAACATCTCTATCATTTTCTCCATGTGCATATTCTTATTGTTGTTCCTAAGCCTATTGAGAAAGGGTGCTACAGGATTATGAACTTGTTCAACAGCTTTGTCCTCGTCAGATGTTTGTGGAGTAGATTGGGAGGAACTAGCAGAGGTGGAGGCTGGAGTGGGATCAGAATGGACTGGACTTTTCTGTTGGTAGACCTGGTTGTCTACCTTCTTTCCAGATCGCAGTGTGTGAACAGTATTGCACTGGTTAATCGATGGATCTTGAATTTCATATGCTTGATTGGAGGCTTTTGGGTTAACTAGCGGCTGACTAGGCAAAGTACCATTTGGTCTTTCACTTAGGGAGCTAGCTAACTGGCTCATCTGCATTTCCAATCTCGATATAGCTTGTGAATGATTATTCAGAGTTTGTCCCTGGTTTTGCATAAAAGCGGTTTGGGACTTAATGAAAGCCTCTATGCTCTCCTCCAATTTACTGATTTTCTTTTTCATTGGTGAGCCTTGGGAGGAGGAAGCTGGGGCTTGACTGGGAAAAGTTGGTGGAGGAGTGGGATGGTGAAAATTGTTAGAAAAATTAGGCCTGGGAGGATTGTTTTGGGCCCAGGAGAAATTGGGGTGATTTCTCCAGTCGGGATTGTAGGTCTGTGAGTAGGGGTTGTGAGGCGGCCGTGAGTAAGCCGCGTTCAGGTGTTCCGGTGGCACTTGCTGGGCATGAAAAACGGGGCACTCTTCAAAGACATGGTTTGGTGCTTGACAATATGAACAATCCAGATTGTGAATTGGTGGTGGGTTGATCTGGTTGACACTGGCAGGCTCTTTTGTTTCCAGAGCCTCTACCCTTCTCATTAGGGTAGCAATCTTAGCCTCGGCAGCTATGGATGATTCTAGAGATAGGAGCCCTCCTCTTGAAGCTACAAATTGTGAATTCTTAGGTTTTTCCGAGGCTGGTTCCTATTGCAAGGTTTTCTCCGCTAAATCCTCAAACAAATCCCAACCTTGATTCTCATCCTTCTGCAAGAACCCTCCCTGACACATCGTTTCTAACAGGGTCTTCGTCTGATAATCTAGACCATCGTAGAGAATCTGGCACTGACGCCATTTCTCCACGCCATGATGAGGGCACTGAGCTAGGAGATCTTTGAATCGTTCAAAGTATCTCCAAAATGGTTCGCTCAGTTCTTGCCTAAACTGCATAATGTTCTTGCTAATGAGGTCAGTTTTGTGAATTGTGTAGAATTTCTTCAAGAAAGCCTTGACGAAATCATCCCACGTCGTGACTGAATCTGCTGCCAAACTGTACAACCATTTCTTAGCTAGGTCCTTTAGGGAAAAAGGGATGAAACGTAACCTAACGGCATCGTCTCCTACCTGGGGTATACGCATCATGAGGCATACTTCTTCAAATTCCCTAACAAAGAAGTATGCGTCCTCCGATTCTAAACCATAAAATTTGGGAAGAGTGTTAATGAATTGGGGCTTCAACTCGAAATTATTGCCGTTTGCTTCAGGAAGTTTTATGCAAGATGGAAGTGAAGTTCTGATCGGGTAAAATCTATCCTGAAGTGACGCCATCACCGGTTCTGGATGCAAGGGTAGAGAAGTGTTTCTTGTTAATCTGAAAGTTGACGGATCTCTCACCCACTCTTGCATGCAGCACACCACAAACAACGTGAAGACAACAAACAATCGAAAAAGAACTAAAAACAAACAAAAGAAAGAAAAACAACCACAAGCCTTAGTCTAAGGTACCTGGACCTAGGTGACTCCTAACTGGTCGACTCTCTGGGGAAGGTTGTTGCAGGAACTCGACTATAAGCTAATCGGCCAGGAAAGGGCAAAGCTCGGGGGTAGGTATCCGGGCGGAGCCACGGGCCTAATTACGCCAAACCACGGAGCTTTCGAGGCTTAACCTCTCAATCCACTTTCCGTAGACACCGATTTTACAGGAGTATAGTTCTTACAATTTTCAACCTCGGTTAATCTCTTAGTGAGTCCGAGATGTCCCTAGGGCCAACGTCTATTGATTTTTAGTTAAGGCTTGAAAAGTGTGAGTGCACTTGGAGATGATTTTTTGGGCTAAGGAAGGGTGATGAAATCCCCACCTTATCTTGTTTATTTGGGTTTTGCCCTTAAAGTCAATTGTGCAAGTGTATAGTTTATTCACAACAAGGTAACACTCAAAGCGGTAAATCACTTCAAAATGTTGGTCCTATTCTATATGAATGCGCACGTACGTTGTCTCCAGCACTCTTCAACAGAAATTGAAATGAATTGAAATAGACATGTGCCCTAAATGCAAAAGTCTAATCCAAATTTCAATTAAGAAACAGGTGAATTTCTGTTGAGTTTATTATACATGCATAAAGGTGAAGCATCCAAGGAAACTAAAAATTTAGAAAGCAAATTTTTTTAGTGGCTTTCGGCAACCCTGCAAACGAGTTTGTTAGTACTTCAATCGGAAAAACTCGTTTTTACACGAATTTTTCCGAGGGCAAATGAGTCCTCGCGCAATGTCCTTGGCCACCTCTTTCGCTTCCCGTGATAATGAGCTCCTTGGTTCTTCTCCTACACACAAAAATAAAGAATAATCTTTAGTATTGAACAACAAAGCCGTTCCCTCCCCGGCAATGACGTCAAAATTTGATCGGCAAAAAGCAAGTACAAGAATATGTAAAAAGAGTGTGGGTTGATGTTACTGCTTTTGCGATTCTTCCGTAGTAACGAAGTGGCTATACGGGTCGTATTCACAAGGAGGGAGAGCGATGGAAGCTTGATGCGGCTTCGAAGTTCAAGAAGAAAGAAAGTTCTTGTTTCCAAATAAAGAATTGAAAAGTGAAAACAAGTTATTTTTAAGAATTGTTGGAAAATGTTTTGGTGATTTGTAAAAGTGGAGTCTTTTCTTAGTTGTAAAAATGCATGGCTAACTTTCTACTAAGTGCTCCCACTAATTTCTAACTTTTGGAAGATAGCCTCACGATGGATCATAGGCGAACATAACCCTTGTGCATTAGAACTATTCACGTGAAAATCGAGTGAAAGTTCTTCCTATAACTTTGCTTTACACGGCAAAAACTCGGACATTCCCATATCAAGATCCATTAAAAGGCGAGAATACGGGAAGACACGAGTGCACTAATGGTATCGACAAAGTTAAAAGGAAAGTCTCTAACTTACAACAACAAGCAAAGTACAAAACCCATAGATCATCAAAAATAACATTTAAGTATGAAATATAAGAAGGTACATACTTGTAGGTAAATTAGAGTTAGAACCCTCGTCTTAAGATGTCATAGCTCTTGTTTGCACAAGGCTTGTTTGACACTATTGACTCATGTGGGTTATCAATCAAGTGTTAGAAATTAGTGGGTTAGTAGTTAGTTAGCCATGCTATAGAAAAGTTAGTTAGCCATAAAAGTAAAAGAAACAATAAAGGAAAAGAAGTGGAGAGGAAGTGAGTTACACTACAAGAAAACAAAAGAAAAGAAAAGTTAAAGAAAGGAAGTTACACTACAACAAAGTAAAAGAAATGAAGTAAAGAAGAAAGAAGTTACACTACAACAAGGAAGTAAAAGTAAATGGCAAAGACAAGTAAATGGAAAGAAAGAAGAGAAGTAGTAGTTGTATTATCTTGTCATCTTTTAAATACAACACTTACACACTCTTTCTCTTTCACTCTAATGGCTAAAACTAAAAATAAAAGAAGCAAACTAAAGCAACTACAATTCCTAGCAACAAAACACAAAATACAACTCTATTCTCTGGATCTCCTCAAACTGAAGACCCCAGGGGGGTATTTATAGACACCAGGGGAAAGGGGGCCACGTGGGAAGGACGTGGCCCAAAGCGCAGCCGCGCGCGTGCCCAAAGGGCCGCAGAAACGCGGCCGGGCCGCGTTTTCGAGGCCCAGGCAGGGCGGCGCGCGCCCAGTTTTAGGCAGTGCGTCGCCCAGTCTGTCTTCTGTCCACCTGAGCTCCTGGATTTGTGATTTGATGCCCTGGGCTGACAAAATCTTCAATCTAAAGTCAATGGCTACTTGGTAGGCTTTTAATCACCAATTAAATGGTGATTTAGGTTTTCTTCTTCATTTGCACACCATGGGCCTAGGATCAAGCAAGCAAGGTTTATTAGCTGAATTTTACATGAAATAAATATGAGAATGTGATGAAAATTATGCAAAATTAGAGACTAATCACTCGCCAAATCAGCACATTTACTACTTCCGATCGCAAACCGGTAATGTAGTAGGTAATGATGCTATCATAGCCAGACTGTTCATTGGCACCCTCAAGGGGGTAGCCTTTGATTGGTCAGAGGGGGTAGCCTTTGATTGGTCAGGAGTCTCCCGATGAACTCCATCAATTCTTAGATCGACTTGGAAACCTGATTCCTCTCCCGATTCTATGAGGATGACACCGAGGTGACCATGGGCACGCTCCTTTCGACGGTCCAGAAAGGAGGAGAATCTGTACGGGATTACATAGAGAGATTCTGCAACCTTTCTCTCATGTGCCCTGCAGGTATGCCTTTGCCTATGTTGCTTCAGACGTGTAGGCATAACTTTCTCGACAAAGTGGAAGTTCGCATGGGAGCCGTCAAAGCCCACACTTGAAAGGAGCTTATTGAACAAGCCGAGATAGCTGAAAAATCAGCTAAAAAGTTTGAGACCCCCAAAAGCAGGTGGGGAATCAACAACAAAAGGTATGACACAGCTGAATCTTCTGATACATTAGTATTGGAAGTAATATGGAGGAACTCGATCAAAGAAAGGTAACTCCAACATTCAGAGTATCAAAGACAACACTCCTTCAAAGATGAGCATGTGGTGACACTTTTCCACTTGCTCAACAAAGGCAACAAGCTCAAGTTTCTAAAGGCTAGATGCCCAGATGAAGTGGGATGAACGAATGATCCCAACTATTGTCTATAGGATGGTTCATCATCCTACTTGCAGGTGCAAGTCCTTTAAAACAAAATTCAAGCACTGATTGAAGCAAGTGTTTTAACTCTAAAGTCAGAACATAAAAAGGTCACTGCCTAACTCCTATCCTGAAAGGGAGTATGGAGGTAGTCAACTCTACTTCCAAAAGCCATGGGTCTTATTCCATCAACGGCTAAAGCAATGGGACTCAACTCAGTTCAAACCTAAAGGCAAGTCTTGCAATATCTCTCGTAGCAGATGATACCGCACCAGTCACTTCTCTCAGCAGTTCTGAAGAGGAGACAACCGATAGCTGACGGCACTAGGTCTGGCAAATAACTTGCGACAGTACAACCAGACTCCGATGAGACACAACATCCAACAACGGAAAACATGCAGGAGGTTGGAATATGTCATTTCACCAACCAAACGAGGACAACCTTTCGTAGTAGAGGCAGTCTACTCGAGTGGAGCTTATCGCCTAGCGAATCCAAACGATGACATGCTCCTGATGCAAATTAACGACAAGTGCTATCCATGATCACGTTAAAACTATACCTCTAATCAAAGAAGTACTATGCATGATCATGTTAACATTACACCTCTGATCATCAAGTCGGACTCGTCTGACTATTTCAACTCCTCAAGAAGTCCCTTTCCACAGGTGGAATCAATTTCAACCATCTCTGTATTCCTCTTTTGACAAATCAATTCGGCTTCACGACGATCTTGAATGAGTCGAATTCATTGAAGAAGGTTCGTGATGCATCCTTGCAGGACCTTTCTAATATTTTCACATTCATGTTCAGATTCGATGATCAGCTGTGACTAAAGTCTTGATTATGACGAACAAAAGTGAAACTCCACAAGGAATCTCGACTTACTCGATATATTCCCTGTAAAGTTTGTACTCCATATCTCGACATGAAGATCAGCTGAGAATCAGAGTCTTGATGAATAAAAGGTCGCTCCACGAGAAATGTCGATCTACCCGATAAATTTCTCATGAAGTTTAGACTTAACTCTTTAATCCCCAGTGAGATTTTAAAGGTCACCAGTGGAATACAGAAATGTTCACTTTATGTGACACGATCTGAAGCCTTCAGTGAATAAGGTTAGAGGAAAACATTGGCTTCTAAACCTAATATAAAATCCTCAACAACTCATCATGCTGAGGGGAATAGTATGGCTAGCCCAATTCAAACGGTAGTTGGTAAAGGCATACCAAATCTGTTGATAGCTGAGGATTTGCTAAAAATCCTAAGGGACATGATCCCGCTTTTTCCACCAAAATCCCCTACCAATTCCCGTCCATGGAATGGTAGGACCACAAAAGGCTGTATTCATTTTCCCAAAAACAGATCACAACTGTCATGCTTAAAGCTCACGCCTCTGACAGTAAAACTTTTTCTTGGCAGATCTTGCATATCCCTAGCAGAGCAAGCTCTACTTATCATTCTCTTCAATAGAATGATAGGTCCACTCAAATTACCGTTATGTTCAAATACCTCTAACAGTAAATTTATCCTTGTCAAGTTAACATCACACCTCTGACAAATTGTTTTACAAATCCCCGAGTGGAGAAGCTGTCACGATTACTTCTGATAAAATCTCCTTTCAAATTTCCCAGTAAGGGATTTGGTTGTTACGTTAACAGTGTACCTCTGACAACTTTTTAGGGAATAATCCTTTCCCTATTGAATTCCCACGGAATTCTTTTTGTCGCGTTAATGATTACCTCTGACATATAATCACTTATGGGATTCATTTTCTAACTCCCCAGCGAGTTTCTGGTAGACTCCCCTCGAAGTCTATTATTTCACTTTTCAGTCCTCAGTGGACTTTTCTGGTTGTTACGTTAACAATATACCTGTGACAATTTCTTCCAAATAACATCCGAAATCAATTTCCCCATGGAGTTAATGATCAAGTCTTATTTCTCTCTGTGGAATTATTTCTTTTGCCGTCATGTCCAGCTTATCACCTCTGAACGGTAGAAATTTTGAGCTTGGTCGCTTCTCAATCGGTTATGTCCAGTTTATCACCTCTGAACCGACAGATAATCAAATCTCATCTTTCAGTCCAATAGGGACTATTCCTTGGCCGTTATGTCCAGTTCGCCACCTCTGAACGGTAGGGCTTTGAGTCTAGCAATTTTCAATCAGTTATGTCATGTTACCTCTAAACTGACGGATACCTAGATCTCCCTTCTTATGGTACTTCAACTGTCATGTCCAGTTCGTCACCTCTGAACAGATAAGTTCATAACTTTGTTCTCCTTCCCTCTATCAAGGTCAGGAGTTTTTGTTATCATGTTAATACAATTACCTCTGAATAGCGAATTGTGAGCCTGATATCTCTTAATTGATTATGTCCATATTACCTCTGAACCAACGGGTGCCCAGATCCAATTCACCCTTGCAGTCCTAGTGGGCTAGCTGTTAAGTTAATGCGACTACCTCTGGCAACGGATTCAGAGTTTAGTGTATCTTAGACTATCATGTCCAGTATATCATCTCTGAATAGATGGGTCCCTAAAATCGGATTCACCTTCATTTTGTCATCATGTCCAGATTGTTTTCCATTGATTTGCAAAAGGGGAAAACTTACAAATAAAAAAGGGTTTGAGGAGCTAAATTACAAGTATTCTTAAAAAGATTACAAGTAGATCTCCTCAGAGATTCTGGAGAAGTGTGCCGATAGGAGTCTGGTCAGCGCGCGACCACTTTGTCCCTTTGAATTTGCGAGCGATGAGATTTCCTTCTCGCCTGATTTGGGGAATCAGAGAATAGAAGGTTGGTAGAACCCTCTTGCTACTTCTCAAAACCGCCTTCAATTAGGAATTCCTTCTCGCCTGGTTCAGGAGATTCCTTGAGAAGAGGTATTAGGGTATCAGCACCCTGATTAGAGAAGCAATTCTCTAAAAGTCTCTGAATTCAAGAGCGCACTGTGCATCGTGAAGAAACCTCTGCTTGTGAAGTCCTCTCTCGAGCGTATCGCCTCCTAAAAGATCTTCGAAGAAGTCCTCTATTTATAGGGAGAGCAGGGGTATAATTGTCCCTTGAAAATATGGAAACAGATTGAATCAAATCTGTTTAAATCTGAAAAGTAGCCTTGCTGTGAGGCTAGGATCAGCTTCTGCGAAGCTCGAAATGGCAGGTCGGTTGATTCTCTTGATCTGTTTTGATCCTTTCCATATCGTTGGAGGATTTCCCCTGATCTTCTTACTCGTTTTAGAAGAGTCAAGAGATTGTGGCAATCAACTGCCGAATTTGATCTCCGATTTGATCTTAATTAGATTTGATCTGATTAGATTTGATCTCATCTAGAGATTTGGTTGGTCAAAGATTGACCATAGCAGACCAACAGCGGAGCTACCGCGTTGAGCTCACAGCGGAGCTGGAAGGCGCATCTGGCGAAGTCCGAAAGAAACTCTTCGGCGGAGCTAGGTATTGCTTGTGGCGAAGCTACCATATACCCTTTCTCCGTAGTTGTGAATGGCTTCAGGGCGAAGCTGACTTCCTCTGGCGAAGCTATGAGTTAGCTTCCTGGCAGAGCTTTGAATGGCTTCAAGGCGAAGTCGGGTGATTTTTGCTCTCAAACGAGGCCATCCCTTTGGGCTCATGTGATGCCAAGTGCTAGTATCTTAGACCTGCTGAGGTCTGTTCAGAAATAATTCGGACTTACTGTCTGCTTGCTGGATCAAGGGAGTCCAAGTTGCTTCCTTGTCCCTCGGAGATGGGTGAAAACTGGTCTTCAGCTCGTCTGTCACTCGTCTTTTGTAAATGTCAACAAGTTTAGACATTGTTCGGACCAATAAGAATCTTGTCTTTTTTAAGTGTCAACAAGACCCCCTTTAAAGTTTTCAAAAGTCTGCAATGGCTCTGACTTTGAAATACTTTGAACTGCTTTAATTCGTGGTGTGTGGAGTATGAACATCGCCATGATGGTTGAGTTCAGATTCGCTTTAAATCCTGCTTTAGGATGTAGATTCGCCGAGGAATCATATAGACTCGCGTCTGGGTAGTTTCGCGGCTAGGTAGGTTCACTCTGGAACATCTGTTGCTTTCCCAAGGCCAACTGTCGTGGGCCGGTTACGAGAAGGATTACTTCTTCTCTCACACTGATCGAGGGAGATATTCTTTCCTCGCGCGTTTCCAAGGGAGGATATTCCCTTTCTTCAAGGCGCCGTGAGTGCCTTTACGAGGGAGACATTTCTTCCTTTGCACGGTTCCAAGGGAAACCGTGCCTTTTGTAACGCCCCGATCCCAAGGATACGGAGACGTTATGGCGACGTACATACGCGAGGTGAAAACAACCTCACGCGTACGTTAAGCCTCAGTACAGGAAATCACCTCCATATGTATAAGAGTTCCAGCATTCAATAAGTACAAGAATACCTGCAGAAAGAGGTTAGCAATCATAACAGATATAAAAACAGGGATAAAGGAGATAACAAGAACAAATAACTACGATACCTATGAATGGTCCCGATGAGGAGTTTCCTATGTGACTCTAAGGCACTATCTGATAATACGAGAACGCGGGTCTCCAACCTGGGCACGCAAACCCATGATCGTCAGAAAGCGACCTAGTGAGTGGTAAAATGAAGGAGGCAGTAATAGATACAATAGTAATACACGCACGATAATAATATATAATACAAGATGTTGTAATAGTGATACCATATCATAAGCATAGAATAAGTAGCAGAAATATATAAACATGTAAGCAGAAGAACTATATACACATGTCATCTTTTAATACCATCACTAAGCCGGTTATCATCGGGTCATGTCTATCGTCATATCCAGTTTATATCATAAATAATGTTGTCTAGTGGTGACGTAATGAACATGCTAGTGATGACATGATAGAAGTGAACATGCAGATGTGCGTATGCAATATAACCACAATACGGTATCGTGCGTATACAGTAATGATGTCTGCTATACAGAAAACAGAATATATGCAATGCAGCACATGCATGGTATGCCACCACAGAAAGTGTGGTAAAGTAACAGAGTATACATGTAACAGGATAGCGGATAAATGAGCAGGAACAGTAACAAGTATATCTACGCAATAGGATACATATATCAGGCAAGTCATGTTATTTATACAATAATAACAATCAGTAGCACTCGATATTTTAATCAATCTCTTCCAGTGTCCCATACCACTGGCTGTTCATACTGGAGCCCGCACTCCAGTCGAACCCATCCGGACATGGCATACGGGTACCATTATCCAAACGAGAGAGTGACCAAATAACAAGTGTTCCTGACGTCACTATTGTTGAGTTATTAAATGTATCATGTACTGGGTCTGAATAGTCAGTGCACTGAGGATGCCTCCATCATGCCGACACCCCGCGATGTGAGATTCTAGAGGTGGCCCCCACGGATTCAAGAGGTGGCCCCCACCATGTCTGTGATGTGGCACTTTGTTCCGTGTGGCACTTAGTTCCACACACCAAGTGCCGGACGCCAGCATGACTGTGTGTGTAACGGGAATACCATATCTAACAAGAATACTGAGTCTGGTCAGTAACAATAATCAATAACAAGAACACCGGAGACATCCTCATCACCCAACACCAGACGGAGTGAGGATTCTAGAGGTGGCCCCCACGGATTCAAGAGGTGGCCCCCACCACGGATAGGTGTGATGTGGCACTTTGCTCCGTGTGGCAATTAGTTCCATACATGTTCCACCGGACGCTGGCGTGACTGTGCTAATAACTGGTGTACCAGAAGACAAGTATGAACTACACAGTATATCAAGTACTAGAACAGTGCATGGTAGCATGATAATGGGAAACAGGAAATAGTAGATGTGGGAAGCCACACATCGCATATCAACGGATCATGTATCCAGTAACGGGAATAACAATATCAACAACGGGAAACAATCATAGAGCAGGAATACGGGGATAACATGGAACAATAATACATGCAATATGAACGGGAATCCATATGTCAAGATTAAAGAGACCATACATGCATGTGTAACTGTAACGCCCCGATTTCCAAGATACGGGGACGTCACTGCGACGTATATACGTAGGTCAGAGAGTGCCCCCACGTATATACGCTAAGCATAAAGTACAACAAGAAATCAGAGTACACACGAAGCGTGGTATTCATACAAATGCCAACATGAAAGGTACATATACAAAGTCATCACAGTATGATAAACATCTACACATTACATGTGTCTTTTATCATAACAAGTCCAAAAGTAAAATATACAAGATGAACAACAAAATGCTCACGAGTAGGATGGAGATCCCGTGAGTCAAAAGAGGAGCCTGGCACGAAGGAAGAAGAGCTAGCCTGCTCACTAGAGGAAGCTCAATCTACAGTGGATGGCTCCACTACGATCCAAGCTTCGAAATCTGAATATGCAAATCTAAAGGGTCAAGACATATAATAGTAAACAACTATAGCCAAGTGGCAAAGCGATAAGAATAGGGTTTAGAACACAAGTATAATATATGAGGACAGGTATCGCATACATGGAACAGGAAATCGAAAGTAAGGTTAATTATAAGCAAAAGTGATTGTATACGCTTAGGTCACGGTCCCATGAGACTAGTACATCGAAGGAATAATCCAAACAAGGAAACCCTCATATATATACCTTTGACTCATGCCACAGTATATCCAAGCGTATAGAATCAGAGATGCAAATCAACTATGGTCAAGCCAAGAATACATAACAGTAATTGTCAAGGTCCATAATACACGTATCATAAGTCATAACCGGAACTATAACATGAATCACAATAGGCAACGTCTACTATTATTATTACTCGTCTAACTCATATATCTAGGTATGTGTTTGAGTGTACATCCCACACACATACATCCATATATAAGAAAGTCGAGGGTCGTTACCGGAAGTAGATGGAGAACTGATATCACCTCTTATAGTGGTTTCCATACACCTGGAACCAGCTTTGGAGGCCCAAAGTCCCCCTAAATGTAATGACATATAACTTACCGCCAATATATATATCCCATCACTATAAGCAAGGTATCATTCCGGCATCCATCACTTCCTCCCATACCCATACAAGTTGTCCCTTTTTATAGTTTATTAATATAATTATCTGATTATGGGAATGAGTAGGATCATAACTGTAATCATACATGTAGTCAGAACTGTAATCATAAATGTAATCAGAAATGTAAGACATAGCAAGTGATCAGGTACTACATTCCCATTATCGAGATAATTATACAATGTCAAGTGTGTCATGCCTTGTTGTAAAGAGATAGCATGACAAAATGGTGATATACATGTGTTAAAAGGAAACATAAAACTAACAAGTCTAAAGAATTGACAAACGGTTGATAATGTTAACGAACAAGTCATGAAGTATCAAGTGGTGAGATCCATCAAGTAATAAGTCATGTGGTATCAATTATGAAGCATAAACAAGACTAAAGTACCACATGCATAGAGGTTAAGATCCAAAATCAGAAAAGAAAGCAACTAAATTAACCAGTCAGAATTAGTCGACTAGGTGAAAGATTAGTCGACTAATAAGGGTCTTCAGTCGACTAATAGTCCGCAGGAGTCGACTAAAGTGGTTTTCCAGAGAGTTCGGTAGTCGACTTGGGTTGGAAGGGTAGTCGACTTGGTGAACTATAAGTCGACTAACGAATACGCAAGTCGACTAAATCTGTGATGCATAAAATTGGGATTTATTTCAGGGACATGTTAGTCGACTAGGATCAAGGGTATAGTCGACTAAAGGTATCTAGTCGACTAGTAATATAGACTAAGTCGACTAGGGCCGAGAGTTGGCAATTTTGGTTCAAGGAAAATTAGTCGACTAGGGGTCAAAATGTAGTCGACTAGGGGGGTCTAGTCGACTGGTAAAAAAGGGTTAGTCGACTAAAACTGTGAAAATCAGAGCAAGCTACGTTTCAACTAAAGTGGGTTAGTCGACTAGTCTCTAGGTCAAGTCGACTAATCCTGGAGAAAACAGAAAACAGAACAGAATTTCTGATGGTTGTTTGTTGGCCTAAAAATGGGATTTTTATGACACAAGTGTATATGAATGATCTTCACATGTACACAAAGAAATGATCTAGTCTTGGTGAGTAAAAATACTCACGTAGATCGGTTATGCGAAGCTTTACGAACTCGGAATGGTTGTGGTCGACGAATTGATCAACGGAGATGTAATCGACGAAGAGAGATGATCCCCAATCCAAAGTAGTTGAGGTTGAAGTGAAGATGAAGACCTAGGTGATTGATGTTGAGATAGAGGAGGGAATGGTGAAGGTTTTCTCTTTGGTGAAGTGAAAAAGAGAAAGAAATGTAAAGGAAGGGATTTATATAGGTTTTGATTTTATAAAGGAGATGTAATTATGTAGAAGGGAGGGGTTTAATTGCAAAATAGGAGATGGGATGGGTGTCTCTCCTTGGCCACTTGGCCGGCCATGGGGAAGAGAGAGAGGGGTGCATTAATGGGGATATTTTGGAGGAAAGATATTTTGGAAAATATGAATTGTTGGAATTTTTAGAAATTGGAAATCCTTTGGCTTGGAGAAGAAGGAAAGAATAAAGGAAAAGAGAAAAAGAAAAGATTTGAAATGAGAAGATATTTTCTTGGTCTCCAAAATGAAAATATCGGAAACACAGTTCCCGAGTTAAAGTCGAGCATGCGGGAAAACATTTCAGAAAATACCGAAATCGTCCGAAATTCAAGTATCTCGGAACGACTCGTAATTGATACCAAAAATCAATAATATTATACTAAATATCATAGTGAAATCCGTTTTAAGAAATACGGTATAGTTTTAAAGTTAAAAATCCCGGAACCAATAAAATACCGACTCCGTTGGAATTTTCATAAATTCATAAAATCCTCAGAAAAAGAATGTAGGTAGAAAATATGATTCTAAGGAATAATGCCTAAAGGGCCATCTTGAAATTCCTAACTGTTTGGAATTTAAAAATACTGGAATCAGTCTTCTATCGACTCCGGCGGAAAATCCATAAATTCGTAAAATCTTCAGAAAAAGTATTTAAATAAGAAATGTGATTCTAAGAAGAAAAGTCTAAAGACTCTTCTGGAAATTCCAAGTGGTTTGTGAATTAAAAATCCGGGAAGCGGTCAGCGACACTGGCCGACACCCGTTATGAAGAAATTCCTTTTAATTTCAGAAAATTCCAGAAATTCATGTAAAATCTAATATATTGGAAAATGATATTTGAAATTAAAATTGGTCGAATACGGAAAGTAAATCGAAAAATACGTTCGAAAAACTGAATACGCAATTAAGCACGTATTCCGGGAACGGGGTATTACAATCTACCCACCTTACAAAAATTGCGTCCTCGCAATTTCGCTAAGGGGCAAATTGAACACAAAGGGGATATGGTTGAAATCAAAGGCTTCGAAAAAACAAAAACAGGATAAGACGAATCATATGAAGAATTAAGATGGACAATGATAGAATGATAAGGGACATATTAATAAAGATAACTAATTCCAAGATCTAGGGTAGTGGTTACCATGATATCCTAGGGTTCCTGCTCCGGATGCTGGTCTACCCACTCTGCTGCATCCTCCGATGTCTCTGCCTCCATGATGCAAACTTGACCCCTACCATGGTCTGCTCTAGGCCTCATTCCTCTCTGCTGATGAGCATACTGCTGAGGCGGAATTGGAACTCTTCGATCCACAGGTTCTGGGTTCCTCCTTAATGGTGGAGCTGGAAGAGCTGGGGCTGGATGTGCTGGTCGGATTGGTGCCACATGACCAAACTTCCTGTGTGGGCAATCCCATAGCATATGACTCCCTGACCCACACACTAAACATAATCTCTTAGCTACTCGACAATCGCTCTTATAATGCCCGGGTCTGTGGCAATAGTTGCATACAATCTGAGACAGAGGAGGTTGGGATGGTCTCTTCATCATCGGGCCATGGTTTGCCCTACCTGCATCTCCCTCATCTATCAACTCAAAAGGCCTCTTCTTGGCCTGGTGTCTCATCTGATCCCCTTGCTCCTTCTCAAACCCACGCTCTACCTCCCGAGCGATGGTGAGAACCTCTGCATAGGTCTTCAGCTGCTGGGGCATCAGGTACATCTGAATCTTCATCTGTAGACCCTGCTGAAACCTGCTCGCTCGCTTCTCCTCGTCCGTTACCATATACGGCGCGAAGCGGCTCAGTCGAAGAAACTCCGCGGCATACTCGTCCACGGACTTGTTCCCCTGCTGGAGTCTGATGAATTGCTCCTCCATATCTTTCTGCGCCGTAGCAGGGAAAAAGCGGCTGTAAAAACTCTTGGAGAAAGTATCCCAGGTAATAGGTTTCTCCAACCGGGCCTCCTCGGCCAACCACCAAGTTCGAGCTATGTCTTTAAGCTGAATCTTGGCGACTTCAACTTGGTTCTCCTGTGGGACACGGGCTGCGTTCAGCAGGTCTGTCGTGTCCGTCAACCATTGCTCCGCCTCCAATGGTTTCTCGCTCCCCGTGAATATAGCAGGCTGTAGTCTTCTGAAGTCCGATACATTCCCGGGTTTCTGTTCCTTCGGGGCTGCTAACTCTTGTCTAAGGAGCTCGGTCTGCTGCTGCTGATTTTCCATCTGCCGTTGCTGGTTTCCCAGCATAGCCTGAATGATTCCCAAGACATCGGCATTCTCTCCTCCTACGGGTCCATTCGGTACTTGCCCGATGTTGTTACGACCCGATCGTCTCTCCATACCGAATAGATGAAAGATAACTGGATTTGAAAACAAATGGAAGGAGTTTAGGATACAAGGAAATGAATCAAGGAAGGAATCAAGAAGGACTTAACAACTTTGTATATTATAGTTGGCATTAGCAAATTACAGGAATTTGCCGCTTGTTTGTACTTTAGGTGTGAGAGCCTAGGCTCTGATACCAACCTGTAACGCCCCGATTTCCAAGATACGGGGACGTCACTGCGACGTATATACGTAGGTCAGAGAGTGCCCCCACGTATATACGCTAAGCATAAAGTACAACAAGAAATCAGAGTACACACGAAGCGTGGTATTCATACAAATGCCAACATGAAAGGTACATATACAAAGTCATCACAGTATGATAAACATCTACACATTACATGTGTCTTTTATCATAACAAGTCCAAAAGTAAAATATACAAGATGAACAACAAAATGCTCACGAGTAGGATGGAGATCCCGTGAGTCAAAAGAGGAGCCTGGCACGAAGGAAGAAGAGCTAGCCTGCTCACTAGAGGAAGCTCAATCTACAGTGGATGGCTCCACTACGATCCAAGCTTCGAAATCTGAATATGCAAATCCAAAGGGTCAAGACATATAATAGTAAACAACTATAGCCAAGTGGCAAAGCGATAAGAATAGGGTTTAGAACACAAGTATAATATATGAGGACAGGTATCGCATACATGGAACAGGAAATCGAAAGTAAGGTTAATTATAAGCAAAAGTGATTGTATACGCTTAGGTCACGGTCCCATGAGACTAGTACATCGAAGGAATAATCCAAACAAGGAAACCCTCATATATATACCTTTGACTCATGCCACAGTATATCCAAGCGTATAGAATCAGAGATGCAAATCAACTATGGTCAAGCCAAGAATACATAACAGTAATTGTCAAGGTCCATAATACACGTATCATAAGTCATAACCGGAACTATAACATGAATCACAATAGGCAACGTCTACTATTATTATTACTCGTCTAACTCATATATCTAGGTATGTGTTTGAGTGTACATCCCACACACATACATCCATATATAAGAAAGTCGAGGGTCGTTACCGGAAGTAGATGGAGAACTGATATCACCTCTTATAGTGGTTTCCATACACCTGGAACCAGCTTTGGAGGCCCAAAGTCCCCCTAAATGTAATGACATATAACTTACCGCCAATATATATATCCCATCACTATAAGCAAGGTATCATTCCGGCATCCATCACTTCCTCCCATACCCATACAAGTTGTCCCTTTTTATAGTTTATTAATATAATTATCTGATTATGGGAATGAGTAGGATCATAACTGTAATCATACATGTAGTCAGAACTGTAATCATAAATGTAATCAGAAATGTAAGACATAGCAAGTGATCAGGTACTACATTCCCATTATCGAGATAATTATACAATGTCAAGTGTGTCATGCCTTGTTGTAAAGAGATAGCATGACAAAATGGTGATATACATGTGTTAAAAGGAAACATAAAACTAACAAGTCTAAAGAATTGACAAACGGTTGATAATGTTAACGAACAAGTCATGAAGTATCAAGTGGTGAGATCCATCAAGTAATAAGTCATGTGGTATCAATTATGAAGCATAAACAAGACTAAAGTACCACATGCATAGAGGTTAAGATCCAAAATCAGAAAAGAAAGCAACTAAATTAACCAGTCAGAATTAGTCGACTAGGTGAAAGATTAGTCGACTAATAAGGGTCTTCAGTCGACTAATAGTCCGCAGGAGTCGACTAAAGTGGTTTTCCAGAGAGTTCGGTAGTCGACTTGGGTTGGAAGGGTAGTCGACTTGGTGAACTATAAGTCGACTAACGAATACGCAAGTCGACTAAATCTGTGATGCATAAAATTGGGATTTATTTCAGGGACATGTTAGTCGACTAGGATCAAGGGTATAGTCGACTAAAGGTATCTAGTCGACTAGTAATATAGACTAAGTCGACTAGGGCCGAGAGTTGGCAATTTTTGGTTCAAGGAAAATTAGTCGACTAGGGGTCAAAATGTAGTCGACTAGGGGGGTCTAGTCGACTGGTAAAAAAGGGTTAGTCGACTAAAACTGTGAAAATCAGAGCAAGCTACGTTTCAACTAAAGTGGGTTAGTCGACTAGTCTCTAGGTCAAGTCGACTAATCCTGGAGAAAACAGAAAACAGAACAGAATTTCTGATGGTTGTTTGTTGGCCTAAAAATGGGATTTTTATGACACAAGTGTATATGAATGATCTTCACATGTACACAAAGAAATGATCTAGTCTTGGTGAGTAAAAATACTCACGTAGATCGGTTATGCGAAGCTTTACGAACTCGGAATGGTTGTGGTCGACGAATTGATCAACGGAGATGTAATCGACGAAGAGAGATGATCCCCAATCCAAAGTAGTTGAGGTTGAAGTGAAGATGAAGACCTAGGTGATTGATGTTGAGATAGAGGAGGAATGGTGAAGGTTTTCTCTTTGGTGAAGTGAAAAAGAGAAAGAAATGTAAAGGAAGGGATTTATATAGGTTTTGATTTTATAAAGGAGATGTAATTATGTAGAAGGGAGGGGTTTAATTGCAAAATAGGAGATGGGATGGGTGTCTCTCCTTGGCCACTTGGCCGGCCATGGGGAAGAGAGAGAGGGGTGCATTAATGGGGATATTTTGGAGGAAAGATATTTTGGAAAATATGAATTGTTGGAATTTTTAGAAATTGGAAATCCTTTGGCTTGGAGAAGAAGGAAAGAATAAAGGAAAAGAGAAAAAGAAAAGATTTGAAATGAGAAGATATTTTCTTGGTCTCCAAAATGAAAATATCGGAAACACAGTTCCCGAGTTAAAGTCGAGCATGCGGGAAAACATTTCAGAAAATACCGAAATCGTCCGAAATTCAAGTATCTCGGAACGACTCGTAATTGATACCAAAAATCAATAATATTATACTAAATATCATAGTGAAATCCGTTTTAAGAAATACGGTATAGTTTTAAAGTTAAAAATCCCGGAACCAATAAAATACCGACTCCGTTGGAATTTTCATAAATTCATAAAATCCTCAGAAAAAGAATGTAGGTAGAAAATATGATTCTAAGGAATAATGCCTAAAGGGCCATCTTGAAATTCCTAACTGTTTGGAATTTAAAAATACTGGAATCAGTCTTCTATCGACTCCGGCGGAAAATCCATAAATTCGTAAAATCTTCAGAAAAAGTATTTAAATAAGAAATGTGATTCTAAGAAGAAAAGTCTAAAGACTCTTCTGGAAATTCCAAGTGGTTTGTGAATTAAAAATCCGGGAAGCGGTCAGCGACACTGGCCGACACCCGTTATGAAGAAATTCCTTTTAATTTCAGAAAATTCCAGAAATTCATGTAAAATCTAATATATTGGAAAATGATATTTGAAATTAAAATTGGTCGAATACGGAAAGTAAATCGAAAAATACGTTCGAAAAACTGAATACGCAATTAAGCACGTATTCCGGGAACGGGGTATTACAGTAACAGTGATATGCTGAGAGTCCATGTACTGTTGATAACAATCAATAATATGACATGCGGTAGTCCGTGTAGTGGTATATCCGTGTATCAGTGGAGCATATACCATGTAATATTTCTATGATCGTACATGGAAGAACAGTAATCAGTGTATCCTATCATACAATGTCCCGTGACCTGACATTATCCGTGTGCAATACCGGTGTCCTGCAGTCATATCTAGTGACAGTGTTGTGTCATCGAAAATATACATGTGACGCTAGTTATCTAACGGTGAGATAATACATGAAATAAGAGTGTCCAAGTATCTGGTGAAATAGGGGCCCGAGTATCAGTGGCTGTGCAGGTATGATGACAGTATCCGTGTTGTCTATGTCAGTACCTCTTGTTACTACAATTGCCTCCCTATATTTATATTACATCAGGAAATACCTAACAATATTACAGGAATCACCTATTACAAGGAGTGTTCAACACGTACCAGTGAATAATTAATTATTATCGTCTTTTATCCATAACCAACATATATCAATCAATGTCACTAAACATGGTAAAATATAATTTATAAAAGAAAAACACTCACAAACTGGTCATAGGAAGGTAGCTCTCTTTCCCACGATCGCAATCGATCCAGAATCGTCCAAATCGGAGCCCGAATGCTCCAGATATCGCCCGAATACTAAAGTATAAAAAATGGGTTAAATATGTAAAGAAAAATATTACATGCCAATACTGAATTGTACAGGGGGTTTTCTGTAAAATTACCTGTAATGGGTTTGGATGCGAGTTTAGGCTTATAACGGGTCGGGTTTAGATCCAAACCCAAACCCAAACCCGTTAACTTAAGTCAAACGGGTTATTGGGTTTAAGGTAGAGGGTTTTGAGTAATCCAATAAGGTTAATGGATTTGGGTTTTACCAAAACCCATTCAAGGGAAAGAGGAGCAGAAGCAAGCATGCTGCTGCTGTGCGCGGGCCGGCCGGCAAGCTCTGCTGGCCGGCAGCGCTGGCGGCCTGCCAGCGGCGGCCCCGGCCAGCGGCAGCGGCGGCGGCGGCGGCGGCGGCGGTGCGGCCAGCTGAGAGAGAAAGAGAGAGAGAGAGGGATGGAGAGAGAGAGAGAGAGAATTAGGGAGAAGAAAAGAAAAGAAAGAAGGAGGAGAAGAAGAATAGGAAGAGAAGAAAAAGAAGAAAAGAAGAAGAGGAAGAAGAGGAGGAGGAGGAGGAGGAGGTGGCGCGGTGGCGCCGGCTGGGCTAGGGCGCGGCCGCAGGCATGGGTCAGGGCCACCTGCTAGCCTAGGACAGTGGAAGAGAGAGAGAGAAGGAGAGGAAATAGAGAGAGAGAGGTTTGATTAGTGATCTTAATTAGAGAGAGAGAGAGAGTGTGTGAGAGAAATAGAGAGAGGGAGAAATTGTTAAGGGAAAGGGAGAGAGAGGGTTTTTAAACAGAAGAAAGAGAGAGATGGCGGTGGAGATGGGTAAGGCGGTGGAGGAGGCTTCGGGAAGAAGGGAGAAGAAAAGAAAACGAAAGGAGAATTAAAAACTAATATTTTATTATTATTTATATTGGCCCAATATTCGACCAGCTCCGAACGGTGCCCAAAAATTACAAAAAAATAGAGAATATTATCCTAAGATATAATATGAAAACGGTTTGAAGAAATTCAATCCAATTTGTAAGTTAAAAATCCTGGAAGGTTTCGCCAGTATTGGGCGACACCGGTTTCACCCGGATTTTTAATAAATTTAGAAAAATTCTCAAAAATACCAAAACGTAGCTAATATGATTTTAAGACATAAGGTGAAAGCAAATTCTCAAAATTCAACTCCGTTTGTGAATTAAAAATCGTAGAGCCGATTATCGGTGTCGGTCGACACTGACTACGGTGATTTTCCAAAATAATCCAGAAAAATTCCAGAAAATCCTGAAAAATCTAAAATATTAGAAAATGAGATTTGAAACTGAAATCAGCTCAATCGGACTACCAAGGAGGTCAAGTCAATTTTGTACGTCGTATCGAGTACTGATATTGTGATACGTACATCAGAGATCAGGGGGTTACACCTTTTCTCAAGGCGCAATAAATGCCTTAAATGCGCTCGTGCTTCCACGCTTGAGGCGTCAGCGCTCAGGTCATGGGGCCTATAAATAGGACACTTGAGGTCCTCTGAAGAGAAGTGATCTGCTCTTCTCCTCTTCTCTTGGTTGAGAGAGATACTCAGATCTCTGAACTAGTGGAATGCCCACTCTGGTCATTATCCGGCCAAGGACCGGTAAGTCTTGATCAATTAACGACCTTGCCAACTTTAGGGTATTCATCTCCCTTAATTTAGCTTTAACAGCTACTTCAGGGATTAGTTTCCCTTGTTCTTCATTGTGCAATTGGCTGATTGCATGTTAAGGATTTCAGCATAGCTTTCCAGCGAAGCTATCATCTTGAATTGATTAGAGAAAGATCACTGCATGTTAAGTCCGCTACAAAGACAGAACTTGGGACTTAGTTTCTTCAAGGTTGATCCAGTCTTGCCATATAGGTGGGGCTAAGACTGTATCCCACAAGATCAGTCTGGCTTAGCCATATAGGCGAGGTTAGGACTTGGCGTTTGCTGAGCTAGCCCATCATTGCTATGTAATCGAGGCTTATCCTCTACTTTAACTGAAATCGGATCGCTTCGCCCCAAAGAATCTGACTTAGTGTTTTTGCAGCTTCTCCCGTGTTTAACTACCAATCTGTTCTGATTTGCATTGCAGTGAGCTATGTTCGCCAACTTTGTGACTTGATGAAAGAGACCGAAAAGTTGCTTTATGCTTCCCCGGTTGAAGCTTTACTTTTAAGCAGGAGGAACAAACTGGGGCAGCTGATGTGTGTCCCAGAGGCTGTTGGCAGTCACTTATCCGAGATGATCCACTTCGAGGCGAGGCTGGTGGTCGCTTATTTGAGATGATCCATTTCGGGAAAGCGGACGTCACCTGTGAGATCACTGACCTTGTCCTGGTGGCACCATCTGTCCTGGTGGCACCATCTGTCTTTATGCGAAGGATTACAGCCTTGTGCAGGAGGAAGGCCTTTCGTGTCCAGTTGGTCTGGTCTTGGAAGCAGATAAAACCACTTGTATGCCTTTTGCGCAAATGATCTTGCTGAGCAACCAAATCTGTTGTACGAAACACAACCTTGATGTAATATCAATGTACCTTTGCTTTTAAATCAATGGAAGTTCATTTTCTGCTCATTTGATTTCCGCCTTGCCTCCGTCTTGAATTTGGCTATCGGAGGTAAACTCCATGCGGGGTTAAAGATAAGATTTCATCTGAAACAGGGATGAGCTTCTAGCGAAGCTAACATATCTGCGAAGTTCGGCCTATGCCTTCAACAAAGCTAAGGCAATCCTTTTGTGCGAAGTCCGCATCTGACTTATGGCGAAGTTAGCCCTTAGTGGCTGAATCAGCGCTTTTCGGGAAGGCGCTTTAGGCGCCGTTTCAAATTAATTTGAAACGACAGCCTGTACTGTTTACAAGGCATCATTTCAGGCGCTCACTGGCCTATAAAAGCCTGATTGGGCTGAGAAAGAGCAAACCTCTTTGCTTGAAATTTTCAGAGAACTTTGACTCTTTCTTCTCCTTTTTTCCTTCTTATTCAAGAGTTTAAGAACTTCCATAGTCTTTTCAATGGCGCCTAAGAGACGAGCGGGAAAAGAAGTGGCAACTTCTACAGTGGAGGGTCCTTCTCCTCCTCCGGTCATCGAACGGCCAATCGCCGATAGGGATCTTTCCCTTTTGATTAGAGACTGCCGTCTCTCTTTTTAAAGCTGATGTCTGGCTGTCTTTGGATGAACCCAAAAATGATCAAATTATGATCTGGTATTGTTAGGGGATCCATTTCCCTGAATTTCTCTTATTTTCTCGAATGAGAATTCAAGAACTGAAGAGTTCTTCTTTAAGCTTCTAGGCGAAGCTATCCCTTAGACTGTCTTCATCCTGTTGAACAACAGGATATGGATCTGTCCCTTCAATCATGGCTGCAAGGGATAATTTTTGACCATAATGCCCTTTTGATGAAGTTAGTCCTCAGGGCTGTGCCGCCCTCTGCTCAAGCTTTTCGAAGCGAAGCTGACACTTGGACATTTCCTGCGAAATTCGGACTGGACTATGAGGCTAAGCTTTGTTGAAGCTATTGCCTTGCTAGCTTCGCTCAAAGGGCGAGGTTATGCCTTGGTGAAACTTGTGTCTTTGTGTTCGCCTCTGCTGATGAATTAATCATGATTCATCTTTGCTTCTGCAGTGCACTACACTCATGGTCCTCTGAACAGCTTATTCGGGATGACCAGGGGATTGGACGGCAATATGAGCCTACAATTTCAAGGGCAGGCTTCTCTGTTTAGTGAGGGGAGCTCTCTCGTCCGAGACACACTTATTTATGGTGGTGATCAATACACCACGAGGAGTATTTTGACTACGGCTCCCCTTGAAGATATCGACCGTCGAACTTATAGGAAGCCCGACTTCATGTTCGGGGATGCCGCATCAGACCCTGATCACCAACTACTGGCAGGGGAAGGGTAGTGAATTTTTCAGTTGGATGGTGAGAAGTTCTACCTTCCGTCCAACAAGCGACATTTTTCTTTGTCTTCCTTCCAATGCGTGACGCAGGCTCGAAAGATGTCGTGGGACGTGAGCCGGAGTACTGACTCTGTCCACATAGGGAAATTGATGCTTCAATCTCCTGGTTATGCAAGAGCGGGGCCTCCTCGTTGCATAATGGGTCTACATCCTGGGAATGTGTCGCGAGAGATTCCAGTGGGAGAAAATCCTGCAGTGGCGCTGACCTTTGGCAACCAATTCTGCAAGGTCAATGGGAACTACCCAGCCACTGACTTCAGGACTCCAGGCTGGATTCACCCTCCGAAGGCATGGTGGAGGGATTTAACTGTATACATCCTCACTCATTTCGAGGAGGATTTGGAGAGGCTGAACCTCTATGAGGCCGTCAGGACGACCTGCTACGGTATTGAGATGAACGTGGCGTGCCTCTACGCCATCTTTGAATTGTATTGCCCAGCTTCAGGGACTTTCTTCACCCCTATCGGTGAGTTGGGTATGGCCTTGCATGAGATGTGGGAAGTCTCTGCTCTGCCTTTTGGGTCTCTGCCCTATGAAGAATACTTCCCGTGCGAGGCAGAATTGGCTCTTCTGGAAAAGCAGGAGCCCGCCTTGTTCGAGACCTACAGGGAGTTAATGTGCCACTTGTACATTTGCTCCAGTATGCATGGGGGCAGTAAAGGAACTTCCTGTAGCTTGAAGAGCTGGGGAGACTACTTATTCCCAGATATGGAGAATACTCCTGAAGCGGCTCACTGTGGAGTTGCTGATGAAGACATCTTTGACCGGATGCAAAAGCACTTCCAAGGGGATCTAGTTGTGAAGGAAGACGATGGTCCCTATGAGCAGGGTGATGTCTTTCGGAGGGCGTGTTTGTTTCATCGCAAAACGCCGCAAAACGCAAGTCGTAAAACTTCTTTTCCATTTTCCGTTATTTGTTTCGCTGAAAAACAAGTTGCAAAATGCAACTCTTCTTTTCCCACTTTGTAGTTGCTACAGTTAAATTTGTGGTCATCTAAATCCCACTTTTACACTCATATTTTCCCACTTGCAGTTGCTACAGTTAATTTTGTGGTCATGTAACTCTCACTTGTAGTACATTTATAGTTCAAAACAGTTACTTGATAATCAATATATAATTTAATATTATTAAATATTTAATATTTTAAATAGTGTTCAATTTCTTATTTAATTATTTAATTATTTTATATTTTTTATTGTTTTTAATATTGTTTTAATATTTAATATTTAATATTTTAATTTAATATTTTAATTTAATATTTTATTTAATACTTTATTATTTTATTAATACTTATTCCATTTTTATTATTTTATTTAGAGTTAATATTTTATTAATATAACAATATTATACTTTACTATATATTTAATTATTTATTTTTTAATATAAAAAATTAATTTATTAATATTATAATATATTTTATTATTATATTAATATTTTATTATGTTAATATTGTAATAATAATTCAGTATAATAATACTATAATGATAATTTATTATTAAATTATAATTATATTTTACTTTGTTAATTTTATATTTCTATAATATTACAATAAAATTTATATTATAATAATTTTCAAGTATTTTTAATATTATAATATTATAACTATATTTTATTATTTTTGTAAGATTTTTTAATATTTATATTTTATTAGTATTCTTAAAATTTTATTAATGTTCTTTAGATTTTCTTAAAATTTTATATTTATTTATTTAGTTAATATTTTAGTAATATTTTACTATTTATACTAATATTTTATTAATATTATTGTTATAAATAAAATATTAAGATTATTAATTTTTTATCTCAAATTTATTAATACAATTTAATTTGCAATAGTAGATTTAATTTAATAGTATTTATAATATTTAAATCACTGCTACAGTTAATTTTGTGGTCAACTTTTCCACTTACACTTTTACATTACCAACCAAACACCGTAAAACACAATATACTTTACCATTTACACTTTCACTTTATCAACCAAACACCGTAAAACACAATATATTTTCTCTGCTACAGTTCACTTTTTCCATTCTCATTTTACGACTTACGACTTGCGACGTTTTGCAACGAAACAAACAGGCCCGGAGTTTCCATCATCAGGCCCGCCGGCCGATGTCCCGGAAGGCACTACTGGCTGGTTTCTTAACAGTCTGGCTGAAGAGGTGCGTGGTGCCATCTTCTTCGGGTGACATCGTTCATCCGAATGTTTTGCTGCCCGCTGTTCGTTTGGTTCATGGTCGTCCTCTGGGACTTCTTTCAGCCATGGTGTGCTGTATCTAGAGAGGCCTTCGTGCATTGACGGAGGCTTTTTGCAGGCCACCAACGACGAAGCGTGGAAAGGGGACCATTTCACCCCGCGACGGACCCAATCCCAGGATAGGTCTACCGTATACTTACTTGATGGCGTGGTTCGCCCTGCATTGTCCTTCTTTGATTGAAGCTGGAGAGGACCCCCTGCAAGGTGTTCGAATGGCGCTTCTCCGCCGATTCGAAGGATGCTCATGGCAGAAGACTTACGTGGCTGAGGCCCGTAAATTAGTACGTCGCTATGACGTCTATAGTCTCTTCCGCTGTTTTCCCCATATTCGGGGTGCAGGCTATGGGGAAGAGTTCAAAGATGCAGGGGAGGGGCAGTCGTCCCTGAGCCGGGGAGTTTTTGAGTGGCTGGTCAGCATCCGGCCTTCACATCTATTATACCGGAGCGGGGATAGCTGCTACTTGGAGCCTTATGTCCCAAGTCGGTTTGCTCGACAGTTTGGATATGACCAACTGTACGTGGGCAACCCAAATCTAAATCTGGCTTTCATGGGGAGCCTTATTGATGGGGCCCGTGCTTGTCAATTCTTCATTGCGGGCTGTACTGGGGCGCGACTGCGTACGCCGTTGAGGACTCCCAATCTTCTAATGACCCTGAGCTTCTGCCAGTGGTATGCAACTTCCAACTCCACACCTCTTGGATTCAATGCTAACAGCTTGATTGGTACACAATTCTGCATATTTTACCACATTATTCCCATGCATATTACAAATAAAAATATGATTTTTACTCATCTTCTCTATATTTTTACAGGTCCACACTCTAATGGAGAAAAGGCCCAAAATTCCTTTAATTAGCAATAATTAAATGGAATTAATTCCAAGCCCAAAAGAGAGCCCAAGATTGAGCCCAGGATCTGGAGAATTCAACGCACCAGCTCAAGATTCTAGAAGGCCACGTGGATAACAACCTCGTAACAAACTTGTAACAAAAATCTGGGATCCAACGACCACAAAAGTGCCGCAATTTTCCGCGCTTTTGCGGCAAAATCTGGGCCGTTGAGTCCCAGATTTCTGCCACCTGTTCGTCTTCTGGAGACTTCTCTCTGAGGCTATAAATACTGGACCAAGGACCTGCGAAAAAAGAGAGAACGTGGAAGAGAGATTAGAGATTAGAGATTAGATGCTTGTATTTTTGTAGGATTTTTGTAGTGCTCTAGATCTTCTTCCTCCCTAGAAATTCTGCAAAAGAGAGTTGTAAGAGAGAGAAAGCTTGTGTACATCAAGGAGTGACAACTTGTGAAGTAAGGATTGATCCATTCTCTTCTTCTCTACTTGAGCATTTTCTAGTATTACTTGCTTTCTTTACTTCTAGCTTTACTTTACTTGCAATTTAATTCATGCTTTGCTTTTCTTTTATTGTAATGGCTAGTAGCTAATTCTTCTCATGTCTAGCTAACCACTAACCTTGCTAACTACTAACTCATGGGTGATTGCTATCTTTAATCTTGCAAGTTGTATGGCCTTCTCTTCTCCGATGGGTTACTTTCATGCTTGGCTAGTATCTTGTTGTAATTCTCCATATGATTCATGTGTGCCTCATTTAGAGCCTTGTCTAGAACAAGTGCCTTGATGGAACATGGAGATGGATCACCAATATGCTAATTGTTGTACAACTTCTTTACTTCCATTAATGAATGTTGTATCTTCTTCCTTAGCATCCCTTGAGTGTAGCTCTTTTGATTCCATTATGGAAAGTCTAATTTGTAGACCTATGACATCTATGAGGCTACAAGACAAGTCCAAGATTGATCACCCGTCATCCAAGTGGGAAAGTAATTAGACCAACACGCAAGACAAATCTTTGCCGATGAATCAACATGAGGCATGCATTCACCATCACGGAGTTTAGTAAGTTTAGTAAGGAAGTAAGGTTAGCTAGTCATGGTTTTCTCATCTTTAAAGTCTTCTTCAAAGTTTTCTTTCTTTAGTTCTAGTTCCAAAGCCAATCTTGTTTTGATTTCTTTTCATTTTTCCATAATGCACAAATCCACCCATTCTTTCATATTCTTTTCCATGCTTCTTGCATTTGTGTAAATACAAAGAAGAATCTTCGTTTTCTTTCTTCACAACGAACCGTAACGCTTTCATCGCAAGCTCTCCCTGAGAATCGACTCGGTATAGCCCATGCTATAACGGAGATAGGAAAGGGTACATTAAACATTTGGAATACATTTGTGGAGTAAACAAGCACTAAGGTTAATTCTAAACCTTATCTCTTTTTATTGAATATATTTTGTGTGCAAATTATACTCCACAATACAACACCTTTCCCGTCTTAATCAAATTTTTGGCGCCGTTGCCGGGGAGAGCAACGGTTTTTGGTTTAAAGTGAAGAACTAAATGAATTCTCTTCTTTGTTGCAGGTTACAAGTGAAGAAACAGGAAAATTTGCATTGCAGAAACATATAAGTGGACCTGGGCCTCTGCTCTCGAAAGCAGAGACTAGGATCCCTCTGAATTGCTGCAAATTCTAGGTTTTTGCCGCAGAATTGCGGCAAGGAGGAGTTAACTTCTGACCAGTTTTCTGCAGGGCTTGCTTCTCTGCAAAATACATCTGCTGCAATAATTTTTTCCTGTATGCTTCACCATACTCCTGCTTAATAAAGTCAACAGTAAAAAATTGGTTGTTAACGTTAAAAATTGTTTAGACATTTGCATTCTAGGCACGTGTCTTTCAATTCCTTTACATTTACTGTTGAAGAGTGCTGGAGGCAAGGTACGTAAGCATAGCATATAGACTAGGACTCACTCTTTGTTTGATTTAATTACGCTTTGAGTGAACTTTATTTGTTGATATCGTACACTTGCACAAATCGATTTTAAGGGCAAATCCCATAAAAAAGATAAGGTGGGGATTTTATCACCCCTTCCTTAGCCCGAAAACCACCATCCCACGCACTCACAATCCTAAGCTTCTAAATAAAAATTGCTAGACGTTGGCCCTAGGGACATCTCGGACTCACTTAGGAGATTATCCTAAGGGGGGAAAGTGTTGGAAATTGACTTTTGTAAAATCAGTGTCTAGGAAAGGGATTGAGAGCCGAAAGCCCGAAGGTTGCTGGTTACTTAATTAAGGAACGTCTCTGACGGAAAACCTCCCACCAACCTTGCCCTTCCCTGGCTGATTCGCTTATAGTCAAAGTCTACACTAAACCTCCTGTGGACGATCTAATCAGTTAGGAGTCGTCTAGGTCCAGGAACCCTAGAAGCTTGGATTGATTTTTCTTTATTTTGTTTGTTATTTTCATTTTTTCTTTTTCGCTGGAGTGATCGGTGCACGTTATTTGTGATTGTATTTGCGAGAGTGGTTTCGTGATCCAAAATCTGCAAGACTTGATAGACTTTCTACACTTGCACTTACACAACCACTTGACATTATGGAAAACAACGTCTCACTTCAAGATCGATTTTATCCGATTCGCACCTCCCTTCCATCTTGCATTCTTCTCCCTGAACCAAATGGAAATCACTTCGAGCTGAAACCGCAATTCATTAATACACTTCCCCGATTCCATGGTCTTGAGTCTGAGGACGCGTACCTCTTTATTCGTGAGTTTGAAGAGGTATGCCAAATGATGAGAATTTCCCAACTGACCGAGGATGCTGTTAGGTTAAGGTTTATACCATTTGCACTGAAGGATTTAGCTAAGAAATGGCTTTATAATCTTCCCGTCAGTTCCATATCTTCATGGGAGGATTTTGTTAAAGTCTTTCTTAAGAAATTCTATCCTATCCACAAAACAGCCCTCATGCGGAAGAATATAATGCAATTCAAGCAGGAACCTAATGAACCTTTCTGGAAGTATCTTGAGCGTTTCAAAGACCTTCTAGCCTTATGTCCTCATCACGGCATAGAGAAATGGCGTATGTGCCAGATTATCTATGACGGTCTAGATTACCAAACGAAAACCCTCCTTGAATCCATGTGCCAAGGGGAATTTTTGAAGAAAGATGAGCATCAGGGGTGGGATCTCTTTGAAACCCTAACTGAGAAAACCATTCAGTGGGAGTCATGTCCTGATAAATCCATTTCCACCACTTCCAGAACTGGTACGCACTCCATAGAATCCTCTCTAGCTGCAGATGCCAAGATTACACAATTAATGAAGAGGATAGAACTGCTTGAGTCAAAAGAAATTCTGTTGTAAATCAGGTCAACCCATCACCAGTGATCAAACCGGGTTGCACCTACTGTCATGACCTTAACCATGTCTTTGAGGAGTGTCCTTTGTATCAGCCCCAATCATATCAGGAGAACCTGAATGCAGCTTTTACCAGACCCCTATACTCCAACACATATAATTCGGGATGGCAGAACCATCCAAATTTTTCAGGGAGTCAGTCTGGTCCTGAGCATCATAGGCCACCACTTCTATATCCATATAATGCTCAGTCTCACACATCCAGTTTCAATCATAATTCACTGTATGTTCATCCATCTCAAAGTCCACCACATTCACAACCATATCAGAACTCACCACACTACCAATCACAATTCCAGCCTCCGTATTATCAACATCCACCCCAGAATAATTCAGAAATATCAGAGTTGAGGAAAATGTTAGAAACCTTTACAAAGAACTATCATCAGGATATGAATCAGGTTAAGGTCCAAATCAGGCAATTGGCTAATGAGAGACAAAAAGGTATGCTTCCAAGCCAGCCAGTGCCAAATCCCAAACATCGCTTCCCTTTGAATGAAGTGGAAGATTCAGGACCCAGTCAATGTCATGCTATTCATACCCTGAGATCTGGTAAACAAGTTGATAATAAGGTTTCTAGTCCACCATCTCATCCAGTACCAAAGCCAACACCTCCTGTCCCAGTGCAACCAGCTTCTGACAAATCATCTTCTAGTACAGAGCCATCCACTTCAAAAGCCAAGGGTAAAGAAAAGGTAGATGAGCAACCCTATAAGCCTGTTGTACCATTTCCAAATAGGCTTACAAATAACAAGACAAATGCTCACATGGAGAAGATAAAAGAAATGTTCAATAAGGTCCAAATCAATGTCCCTCTTCTTGATGCCATACAACAAGTGCCATCATATGCCAAATTCTTAAAGGAAATATGCACCAAGAAGAGGAAAACACAAGTTCCTAAAAAAGTCTTCCTAGCATCATCCATCAATGAGCTGCTCAATGGTCCAACTCCTGTTAAATACAAAGACCCAGGTAGCCCAACCATTTCATGCATCATAGGACAGACTACCATTAATAGGGCACTTCTTGATTTGGGGGCCAGCATCAATCTCCTGCCTTTCTCTGTGTACCAACAATTAGGGTTAGGTGATCTCCGTCCTACCCAAATGACTATCCAATTGGCTGATCGCTCTGTCACTAGACCCAAGGGGAAATTCACGATGTCCTTGTCAAAGTTGGGGAATTCATTTATCCTGTTGATTTTGTAGTCCTTGAAACAAATCCTGTGTCAAATTCCAATCAAAGGGCTCAAATTCCTGTCATTTTGGGACGACCATTCCTGGCTACTGCAAATGCCATCATTAATTGCCGGAATGGATCAATGAGGTTGACCTCTGGTAACATGATGCATGAATTCAATGTCTTCCACACACAACCTCATAAAACACAAGATCAAACATTTGAGGTTAGCTTCATTAGTAACAATTGTGAGGGAGAAGGTGAAGATCCAAAAGATGAGTCACAATCTGGTGATTCTCTTATCCGAGTACCCTTTCAACAGAGGAAAGTTGATTTGGATATTTTCACCTTCAATGAGCCAACTGTGAATATATCCGAACCTCCGATTGATATTTCCTTTGAAGATCTGTTTGCTGATGAGATCATGTATCTAGATGAGTCAACTCGGGGTAGGTTAGCTGATTGCACACTTCCGGATGTTGACCTTAGTTTTGAAGAATTGTATGGAGAGGAGCTGAAATTTCTTAACATTGGAAGTGATGAGATTCAGAGTGAGAGTGGTGATAAGGAATTTTTTAGTGAACAATGTGGTGGAATGAGGGTGAATGATAATAATAAACAATTGAATCTGGAAATACCTAGGGCTAAAATAATTCAAACCGTTTCCCAACTGAGCTCACGAAAGCAGACGCACTGGAACGATGGGAAACGGGCCAGAGGAAAACGACCCAAAAGCCTAGGTAATGGTTATACTTGTATATATTCTTTGTAAATAATTTTTTTGCACTTTTTTTTGTAAATAAAAGTTTCTTACCTCTTACCTATTTCATGCATACATATATCATGATGCATTGAGGACAATGCATGAAATAAGTGTGGGGAGGGTTTACTAACATAGAGTTTTTAGATTTTCTTTCTTTTACACTTCTTTTTAGAAAAAAAATAAAAAAAAACTTTTTGAAATAAGAGACAAAGTTTTGATCTATTTTTAAGAAAATTAAGATGTATCTTAGAAATTAAGAAAGCCTTAATTATGACATCTTAAACCTAGTTGAAATAATAGATCTTGTTTGAAATTATAGGCTAAGTAAGTAAAATTGGTGAGATATTTCTATCTTGAATTTTTTGCCTTAGATAGTATGCACTTCACACTTACACATTTTTGGGATGGAAACAAAGACCAAAATGCCATAAAAATAAAGAAAAAAAAGAAAAAAAATGTATATATATAAATAAAACATCAGCTATTAAGCTGGATAAATGTGCCTCAAGAAGCATGATTATTCACGCCTAACGGTGGTAAAAACCTATTAAGCTGGATAAATGTGCCTCAAGAAGCATGATTATTCACGCCTAACGGTGGTAAAGGAAATAAATAATCCCCTTTAGTTTTGTGGCCTTTTTTACTCGAGACCTTAAACCTGAGGGATGTTTTCTCATCTGGTGCCCTAAGACCGTCTGGTTTGGGAGTCATCGGTTAAAGGCTCGTTACAAGGGTAAACTAGAAAGCCTAAACTAAGGGAAGAAAAAGCAGAAAAAATATATATATATAAATAAATGGCTTGATGGTTGGAATTGAAATCCCAGAAATTTTCACTGAGCACGGTGTGCATATTATCTAGATTTTATGAAAAATAAAGTATTCAATCCAATTTTGAATTCTTACCTTAATTGAAGACAAGATCTTGCATAGAGACTAAGTTTAAGAAAGAATGATTATAGGTGGACTTATGACCTAAGATCACTTATATTTTTGCAAAAATAGTTCGAAAACATGTCTCTCTTTCAAAATGCATTTTCAAAACACTAACATTTGTCTTCTTTCTTTATGGATTTTGTGGGTGTAATCCGCTGAAAACCCTCAGGAGACAACACTCCTCCTCTAGGGTAACCTAGAGGTTTAACGGCTTGTTGCACGCGCTCAGTGCAATCGTGTCACCTACGAAAGTGGTGTAATAAAATTGGTAGTATAGTTTTTCTTTTCTTTTCTTTGTTTTGCTCGGGACGAGCAAAAGAATAAGTGTGGGGGTATGATTGGTACACAATTCTGCATATTTTACCACATTATTCCCATGCATATTACAAATAAAAATATGATTTTTACTCATCTTCTCTATATTTTTACAGGTCCACACTCTAATGGAGAAAAGGCCCAAAATTCCTTTAATTAGCAATAATTAAATGGAATTAATTCCAAGCCCAAAAGAGAGCCCAAGATTGAGCCCAGGATCTGGAGAATTCTACGCACCAGCTCAAGATTCTAGAAGGCCACGTGGATAACAACCTCGTAACAAACTTGTAACAAAAATCTGGGATCCAATGACCACAAAAGTGCCGCAATTTCCCACGCTTTTGCGGCAAAATCTGGGCCGTTGAGTCCCAGATTTCTGCCACCTGTTCGTCTTCTGGAGACTTCTCTCTGAGGCTATAAATACTGGACCAAGGACCTGCGAAAAAAGAGAGAACGTGGAAGAGAGATTAGAGATTAGAGATTAGATGCTTGTATTTTTGTAGGATTTTTGTAGTGCTCTAGATCTTCTTCCTCCCTAGAAATTCTGCAAAAGAGAGTTGTAAGAGAGAGAAAGCTTGTGTACATCAAGGAGTGACAACTTGTGAAGCAAGGATTGATCCATTCTCTTCTTCTCTACTTGAGCATTTTCTAGTATTACTTGCTTTCTTTACTTCTAGCTTTACTTTACTTGCAATTTAATTCATGCTTTGCTTTTCTTTTATTGTAATGGCTAGTAGCTAATTCTTCTCATGTCTAGCTAACCACTAACCTTGCTAACTACTAACTCATGGGTGATTGCTATCTTTAATCTTGCAAGTTGTATGGCCTTCTCTTCTCCGATGGGTTACTTTCATGCTTGGCTAGTATCTTGTTGTAATTCTCCATATGATTCATGTGTGCCTCATTTAGAGCCTTGTCTAGAACAAGTGCCTTGATGGAACATGGAGATGGATCACCAATATGCTAATTGTTGTACAACTTCTTTACTTCCATTAATGAATGTTGTATCTTCTTCCTTAGCATCCCTTGAGTGTAGCTCTTTTGATTCCATTATGGAAAGTCTAATTTGTAGGCCTATGACATCTATGAGGCTACAAGACAAGTCCAAGATTGATCACCCGTCATCCAAGTGGGAAAGTAATTAGACCAACACGCAAGACAAATTTTTGCCGATGAATCAACATGAGGCATGCATTCACCATCACGGAGTTTAGTAAGTTTAGCAAGGAAGTAAGGTTAACTAGTCATGGTTTTCTCATCTTTAAAGTCTTCTTCAAAGTTTTCTTTCTTTTAGTTCTAGTTCCAAAGCCAATCTTGTTTTGATTTCTTTTCATTTTTCCATAATGCACAAATCCACCCATTCTTTCATATTCTTTTCCATGCTTCTTGCATTTGTGTAAATACAAAGAAGAATCTTCGTTTTCTTTCTTCACAACGAACCGTAACGCTTCCATCGCAAGCTCTCCCTGAGAATCGACTCGGTATAGCCCATGCTATAATGGAGATAGGAAAGGGTACATTAAACATTTGGAATACATTTGTGGAGTAAACAAGCACTAAGGTTGATTCTAAACCTTATCTCTTTTTATTGAATATATTTTGTGTGCAAATTATACTCCACAATACAACACCTTTCCCGTCTTAATCATAGCTCTGGTGTGAAGTTAATTTCTCAGCAGCTGAAGCGAAAGGTCTCTGAGAAAAGGGAAGGTAAGAGGGTTCGCGTCCCAGGCATGGAGGAATTTATTGCTGTGGATGACAGCGAAGCCTCGGATGCGGAGAGTCCTCGCTCTGAAGCGGAGACAGGTGCCGGGACTCCTGCAGCTGGTTCTGGCGTGATGGGGACAGTTCCCCCAAGACATGTAGAAGAAGTAGAGGAGGAGGAAGGTTCCGATGTCCCTCTCAAGCGCAAACGGATAAGTGGATCCCGTAGGAAACAGTTGGTGAAGAAGCCCCGTCGCCAAGCTCCTCCGGTTGTCGTAGAGGGTGAACCCTCTGCAGCGTTTCCTCCGGCTGCCGCATTGGTAGTTGAACCGTCGGTTGCTGGACCGGTTTCTGGTGAAGTTACTCCGGATTTAGGTAAGATCAGCTTCGTCTTTGTAATATATCTTCTATGTGTTCTGGACCGCTTATTATCTGCTTCGTGATGTAGGAGCTGAGGCGGTGACGAGCCCGAGAGCTGAGGCCGTCGGAGAATAAGGGGAACATTATGATCCTCTGTTCGCTTATCACGAGGGTGATGAGGCCGGCTATTTTGCCGTCCCGGAGGAATCCGGAGGTGATGTGGCTGGCGTTGGTCCTTCGGGCATTGGGACGTTCAAAGGAAGTCCTATAGCTTCAAGCTCTTTTGGGTGGTCCACGGAAGATTCGGCAAGCGAAAGCGGGCCGGCCATTCGTGTTGACTCCGCAAAGGACTTTCCAATGGAGCCCGTGGAGACTGATGCGGCTGCCAAGATGTTTGAGGCGACATCATCCTTTGGTATTGTTGCTACCTTTTGGCTTTCACTATTTATTGTGTCTTGCCTAAACACAATTTTGTTGCAGGTGTTCCGCCTCAAGGTGCGTCAACTTCAAGGGAACCAGACGATCTTCGCGAGGGGTCAAGGGGTGACATGAGCACTTCGACCGCGGCGGAGGCCGCTGTGTTGGACGCGTTATATGGTGACCTACCCCCATATCAGCCTGAGCTAGCCGAAGGAACAGAGGTTAAAGGGGCGGTAGTGCCAGGAGTGTCCTCACTCCCAACTATATCAACGAGTGAGGCATCGTCAGTTGTGGCACGTGCAAAGCTGAGGGTGATTACAAGCCCTACTTCCCCAACCCTGATGGTTGAGCCTGCTGTTCAGGAGATGGTCACTAGTCCTACCTCAGCGGTGGCTAGTGCACTGGTTTCAATGAAGACTCCGTCGAGATCACTGATGACTTGTCATGCTGCTGCAGCCGGTGTTCCCGCCGTTCCTTCCACAGTAGTGTCAACCAGGCTGGTGGATTTTTCTGAGGTTGTCCGTCTACCAGAAGTGGTCGAGATTGAAAATGATTTTATAGGTGACATAGTCGATAGCTTTTATAAAGGCTTAGGGCGATCCATCGATCTGGTCTTGAAAGGTTCGACTATGTCGTTCTCAACTTTAAAGGTGGTCCTCTCCCGCAGTATTGAAAGTATTCGGGACCTTGAAGGGTATAACCAGGCCACTGCCTTGGAACTCCTGGTAGATCAATTTGAGAGGGACGTAGAGGAATGGCGCCGCCTTAGCCGCTCAGACCTGGAGTCTTCGGTTAATGAGCAGCTTGCGCATCTTATCACTCAAATGCACGAAGCCCGTCTTGCTGCTCAGGAGGTTGCTAAGGCTATTTCTTCTGACTTGAAATCCTTGGAGACAAGGAAAGTAGAGGTTGGGAATGCCATTGATGCCTCCACCAGTGCTCTTCTTGACGCTGAAGACAAAATTGGGAAGGCTAAGGAGATGATCAGGAAGGCAAATCTTCTCTTATCCAGGGCCGAACCAGTGCGTCTTGAAGAGACTATGCGGCTTGAGCAGCTTAAGGCCCAGAGTGGCGAACTCTCACGGCAGGAGCTAGCGCAGAGGGCAACTTTGGCTGAGGTCGAAGCTCGTTTGGCCCAGGCGACGAACTTTAATGAGGCTGAGCTGAGGTCGCAGGCGCTTGTCCGGGCCGCTGATAACAGGAGGAGGAGGCTGGCTTCCCTTGAAGAGCGAATCAGATCTTATAATGTACGCCCGTAGGTCGTAATATATGTGCCTCCATGTATCTCATCCTTTTGGAATCAATGAAAATAAATAATTTTTGTTTTGACTCCCTGTCGAATCTCCAAATTGTTCCACTTTCTGAATTGTCGGTTCCAAACTATATTGGTGCCATTTGAGAGAATAGTCCTTGTTAGATTGAATAATGAGATTTGGCTATCTGTCAGTTCAGAGGTCGCGATGACATAACTGGTTGAGGAGCCACCAAGCCCGAAACTGGTCCTTGTCGGATCGAAAGATGAGACCTGTCTTTTGTAAATGTCAACAGGCTCAAGGTTGAGACTTGGCTATCTGCTGGTTCAGAGGTCGCAATGACATAACCGAATGAGACGCCACCAAGTTCAAAGTTGGTGATACTTATCTTTTGTAAATGTCAATAAGTATCGAGACCTGTCTTTTGTAAATGTCAACAGGGCTCGGAGTTGAGACTTGTCTTTTGTAAATGTCAACAAGCTCGAAATTGAGACTTGGCTGTCTGCTGGTTCAGAGGTCGCAATGACATAACTGATTGAGACGCCACCAAGCTCAAGGTTGATGATACTTATCTTTTGTAAATGTCAATAAGTATCGAGACCTGTCTTTTGTAAATGTCAACAGGGCTCGGGGTTGAGACTTAGCTGTCTGCTGGCTCAGAGGTCGCAATGACATAACCGATTAAGACGCCACCAAGCTCAAGGTTGGTGATACTTATCTTTTGTAAATGTCAATAAGTATCGAGACCTGTCTTTTGTAAATGTCAACAGGGCTCGGGGTTGAGACTTAGCTGTCTGCTGGTTCAGAGGTCGCAATGACATAACCGATTGAGACGCCACCAAGCTCAAGGTTGGTGATACTTATCTTTTGTAAATGTCAATAAGTATCGAGACCTGTCTTTTGTAAATGTCAACAGGGCTCGGAGTTGAGACTTGTCTTTTGTAAATGTCAACAAGCTCGAAATTGAGACTTGACTGTCTGCTGGTTCAGAGGTCGCAATGACATAACTGATTGAGACGCCACCAAGCTCAAGGTTGTAATGGAGTTTGGGAAAAGGTCTCGTTTTTGAAAAATCACCTAGAGGGGGGGTGAATAGGTGATAATGCTAATCTAATGAACTCAATGCGGAATTTAATAACTTAATTGCAAATAACACTCAAGTGTGATCAACAAATGATGCACACACAACCAAGCCAAGCAAATATGAATGCACAATATGAATAGTTGCAAGGCACAAAGTAAAGAGAGAGATAGAGAGAGAGTCAATGGATCAATCGCAAACAAATAGATGTGTTTCGAGGTTCTAGCACCCAGCTCTACATCCCCGCCTTCGACACACGAAGGATTTCTAATCCACTAGCAAGTCCACAAAGAACTCTCACAATGAGTACCCAACTCCTCTCTTTACAATCACAACCTCCTCCTTGAGGCAAGCTCCAATCCAACAAAACAATCACCTCACAACTTGAGGGATTAGCACAAAGTAAACAAGGATCACCTCATAACTTGAGGGATACAACCCAAAGGCACAAAGCCAAGAAAAGATTGGGTTTACAACTTGGTGGTCAAAACAACAACCACAAACAATCTCTTTCTCCCACACAAAGATCCTATAGAATAAGAAAGTAGTTGTTGCTCAAGTGTGGAGAAAACAATGGAATGGAAATCAAAATCACAAAGAAAATCCTTGGGAAAACTGAAACCAAGATATAGAAGTTGAATCAAAACTCTTTTTCCCAAAAACCCTTTTCTTTGATTTTTCAAACCCTAGCAAAAAGACCAAATAGATTGTTCAATTTGAATCCAAAAACTTCTTTTGATTGCTGTGAAAACACCAGAGAGTAGGGAAAAATTCGCACAAAAATTCTTAGAGAAAACTGGCCATTAATGGGGTATTTATAGCCCCCAGAAAAATATAGCCGTTGGCAGCAGAAACTGCCAGAAATGACCTTCCGGTCGACCGGCCGGTCGACCGTCCAACGGTCAAATTCTGCCCGTTGCCAGCTACCGGTCAATCGCCCGGTCGACCCAAACAAACAGAGGGCTCTGCTCTCAGACCCGGTCGACCCTGACGGTCAACCGTCCCTGTGTCTGCCAAACGTGCACAGATCTGTGCACGTCGGTCGACCGACCCGGTCGACCGACTTCATCCCAAGTCGACTTGGTCAGAAGACTAGTCGACTGGTTGAAGCCTGGAACAGAAAACTGAGTCAGAAAAACAGTTTAAAAATATTTTGAAAAATCTTTTAACACTCCTAAAAATCACCAAAAATAGTTTTGACAATTTGCATTGATATATAAACATATGATAAAAGTTTTGACTCAAATATCAAGCAATTAAAACTATTTTTGTATCTTACAATATTTTCCAAAAACCAAAAACTGTATTTTCTAAAACTTGGATTCTTGAATAGAAAATACGTTTTGTCCAAAACTCATCCAAATACAAAAACATGATATTAAACAACATTTAGGCATGATGTATATGGATATAATCCTATATACATGAAACATATATATATATATATATATATATATATATATATATATATATATATATCCATGTTTTTGACATTAATTCCAAAATATGTTTTGTTAAAAATACCAAAACATAAAACACATGAATAAGTAGGTCAAAACTAAGTTTGTCTAGGAAATTAAGCATGCATGTATATAGAACAAATCTAATATACATTAAACCATGTAAACTTGTTTTGAATCTATCTATTCATGCAAACCAATATCGGTTAAACCTAAAACCGAAAAACCGAAAACCAATATTCAAAACATGAAACGTGTGTGTTGTGAACTTGAGCATATCATACTATTCTAATCTTTACAATTTGGATCTAAACACAAAACTAAACTATGGTACCGAAGTCTTCTTGTAGAGCGCAATTTCCAAGCAGACTCGATCCAAAACTCCTTGATCCACCGAGCAAGTGCTATATATGATCTTTGACGCTCGGGCTCTTGAATTAACATGTGAAAGCTTCCAAATCATCTTGTTGAAGCTAATCACCTACTAATAACTTGATTAATGATCTGAAACTAAAATCACAAGATTATTAGTACACATAACTACATGAGTTAATCATCATCAAAACGAGGGTGGAAGGCCTTTGGGTCAACAGTTTTCACGCGGAGAAACGAGGGAATCACTGTCATAGGTTTAATGTTAACGTAACAGCGAAATGTATATATGGTCTTACCATTCTATGGATGAGAATTGATAAGTGATTTTGGAGAGGGAATCAAATGGGAACAGGTCCCTTAGGATTTTTAGCAAATCCTCAGTTGTCAATGGGTTTGATATGCCTTTACCAACTACCGTTTGAATTGGGCTAGCCATGCTATTCCCCTCAGCATGATGAGTTGTCGAGAACTTATGTTGGACTTAAAAGCCAACATTTTCCTCTATCCTTAGTCGTTAAGGATGTTGGATCATCCGGTTAACGCATGTGTAACCTTGATTCTCCTTTGAGACAACCAGTATACGGCCAGGTTCCTACTGGTTTATGGTTGTGTGATCTCGCTTGGAGGAAGAGAAAGGCTCTCTTTGTGTGTACTTTGGACACGAAGATCTTGATCAGAGATGTAGTGTTAACTTGATCATGAGAAGGATCCTTGATTAAGGATAATACTTCTTTAAGAACTTGCCATTGATTGGCATCATGAGTAAATCGCCATCTGAAGTCATAAGGCGGTATGCTCCATTTGAATAGACTGTTTCTATTACGAACGGTCCTTCCCATTTAGGCTGAAATTTGCCTTTGGTTTTGTGCGTCATAATCATCGGTCGTCTGACGGCTAAAACCAAATCTCCTTTTTGGAAGACTCTTTGTTTGACCTTCTTATTGAAGGCTTTTGAGATTCGAGCTTGATACAACTCGATATGCTGCTGAGCTTGTAGCCGCTTCTCATCTAGGGCTTCGAGCTCTTGAAGACGCAACCGATCATTGTCCTCTGATGTGATCTTAGTGGTCAGAGCGACTCGCATGATGGCGTTTGAATTTCCAATGGGATGACTGCTTCACACCCATATACCAAGGAAAAAGGCGTATTGCCTGTCGGTGTTCGAACCGTGGTTCGGTATGCCCAAAGACATTCACCAAGCTTTTCATCCCAATCTCGCTTATTCGAGGAGACGAACTTCTTGAGTAGCTTGATGATCGTTTTATTGAATGCCTCCGCCAAACCATTAGCAGCAGGATTATAAGCAGTCGAAGCCACATTCTGAATTCGGTATTTATCGCAGAACCGATAGAATACTTGGCTTATGAATTGGGGACCATTATCATGGATGATCCGCCTAGGGACACCAAACGATGGATGACATGATGTTTGACGAAATTAACCACGTTAGAAGTTTTGACCTCAACCAGTGGTATAGCTTCCGCCCACTTTGAAAAGTAGTCGGTTACTGCCAGGATAAACCGGTGTCCTTTTGTCGAAGAGGGGCTGATTGGCCCTACGACATCGATTCCCCATGCTTCGAATGGCCACGAAGTAACAGTTGGGTGGAGCAACTCCGGGGGCTGGTGTATGAAGTCCGCATGAATCTGGCTTGCTTTACACCTTCGTGCATATTGAATGGCATCGGCTATCATGGTTGGCCAATAGTATCCAAGCCTACGCAACCTGTCTTAGAGTTTTGGACCTGGCTGATGAGCTCCGCAAATGCCATCATGTGCTTCTTTAAGCACTTCCTGCGCCTCTGAACTAGAAAGGCAACGGAGGAGGACACCGTCATATGAACGACGATAAAGTGTCTTCAGAGTTGGATCGTAGTAGAAACGGAGAGACCTTCATCTGATAGATGTCGCTTCTTTAGGATCATCTGGCAGCAGACCGTGTAAAGCGTAGTCGATGAGAGGAAATCGCCAATCTCTCGGCTCAAGATCCGTGGAGACATTATAGACTTCTCGGTTCTTAACATATGCTTAGAGCATACAAGGTGTCGAGTTGCCACCGTGAGGTGATACTCGGTGTCGGCTGGCAAGGCTAGTGTTGTTGCTAATGCAGCAAGAGCGTCTGCCTTGGTATTTTGAGATCGAGACACGTGCCCGATATAGAAGCCTTCAAAAAGATTAGCCAATTCGATGACCGTGTGGTAATAAGGCACCAAATCCTCGTGGCGAACTTCATATTCGCCTTTAACCTGATTGATAATCAGCTTTGAATCACCGTAAGCCTCAAGGTAGCGTACCCCCATTCCATGGACGAGCTGAAGACCAATGAGCAGAGCATTATATTCTGCTACATTGTTGGAGCATGACTCTGTCAGGGAGAATGCTCTGGGAAGGACATGATTATGTGGGGAGATGAACACAACCCCCACTCCGGCAATGGTCCTGCCTTTAGGACCTATTCGAGATGCTCCATCGAAGAACATCTGCCAACATATCCTCTACTGTGAAGGTAATAGCAGGTACCTTTGATTGTGTGTGATGGCATTCAAGGCACGGAGACTGAACGTCATCTTTAGGGATTTCTGGTATGTATGTCAGGAATGATTCTGAATTAGCCAGGGCATCTCTGAGTGCTTATCTTGTCTCTTTTGAGAGACGAAGGAGCTCGTGTATTGTAATACGAGCCGGGATATTAGCCAGCTGAGCCAATATGTCAAAACGAAAGGGCGTGTCAAGCCCTGGGCCTGAAGGCTTCTTCAGGACATGGTTGAACCGTACCTCCTTAGACTTTTCTTTTCCCTTGGTTGGAACTGGAGCGGATGCTGGTATTTGTACTGACGTCGTTTGCTGTTGTGTCTCGTCAGTAGACTTCTCATACTGCCTTAAGTATGATTTTTCAGATCGGGTGCCCGTCGGCTGAGGTACATCGGCCTGCGTTGTGCAAGCATGCTTTTCTCCTTCTGAATCAGTGAGGGAAGCTGACGTAAGATTGCCATCGTCCGGCAGGATGGAGATGACATTGCAAGATTTACCCTTTGACTTGGGCCTCTTTGAATCCCACTGTTCGTCTTGGACGAGGTCTGGGTGTATCCACATGACTTTCCCTGTCTCCAATGTTAAGGAAACAAGACCCTTATTATCTTAAGTTTTAGCTGGAGGATGCTTGACTTCCAACCGTGGCGCAGGGACTGAATAAGTCCCATCAGGAACTGTAACCTTTGGAGTTTTGCCGAACTCGAGGGTCACCATATTGGCAGTGACTTTCTTCTGCTCAGCCTTCAGTGTCTCTAGCATCAATCAAGGCTTGAATTCTATCTTTGAGGACATAGCACTTGTCGATAGGATGGTGAATCATCCTGTGATAGAGACAGTATTTGGGATCGTTCGTGCGTCCTATCTCATTGGGACGCCGAGCATCTGGCAGCTTCATCTTATTCCCTTTGTGGAGTAAATGGAATATTGTGACCACCTGATCGTCTCTAAAAGAGTACTGTTTTGGAGGAAACTTAGACTCCTGATTATTGAAGCCGCTCTTCTTGGCCTTTGACTGCACGTCCCCGGACAATTCCACGGACATAGTCTCTTTCCCTTTGGCTTGGGAAGACTGCGCCATGTCGCTACGTCCTTTATTGTTCATACCCCATTTGCCTTTGGGGGCGGATGGTTCGAACTTTTTAGCTGACTTTTCAGCTATCTCGGCTTGTTCGACCAATTCCTTCCAGGTGTGGGCTTTGACAGCCCCCATGCGAATTTCTACCTGGTCCAAGAAGTTGTGCCTGCATGTCTGTAAGAGCATGGGTAATGGCATCCCTGCTGGGCATATCAAAGACAAGTTTCTGAACCGTTCAATGTAGTTACGGATAGATTCGCCCTTTTTCTGCACGGTGGAGAGGAGCTTGTCTATGGTTACCTCGGTATCGTCCTCATAAAAATGAGAAAGGAATCGGGTTTCCAGGTCGATCCAGGAATTGACAGAGCCCGGAGGAAGACTTAGGAACCAATCAAATGCCACCCCCTTCAGGGTGCCAATGAACAGTCTAGCCATGATGACATCATTGCCTATAACATTACCAGTCTGAGACCGGAAATAATAGATGTGCTGATTTGGTGAACTCTTACCATCATACGTATGCAACGTTGGTGGTTTGAACTTCGGTGGATATGGTACCGAATCCCACTCCAATGGGTAAGGGCGGACTGCCCCTACTTTCTTTAATTCATCCCTCTGAGTTAGGGATGCAATTTGAGCTTGGAGGCCTTTAAGGACTTCAGCGTCTAAAGAAGAACCCTCCTTGGATTTCTCCGTCTTTGGCTGATCATTGCTAAAATGTTCCTCATCATCATGATTGCTCCTGGCATCATTGTCATTGCGATTGCTGAGGAGTTGAGCAAGCATCTGTTGAATGTTGTCCAGAGCCTCTTGCTGAGTCTTGAAAGTTTGCTCCTGAGCTTCCAAACGCCGACGAAGGTCGTCGTTATCATTACCAGCCATGTTGACTGATGCTCTGTCTGTTCGCACTGAACTGACTGTCGCCGAAGAAGCATACCCGCTATCTTCATCTTCTTCATCAAACCATTGGACTGATCCTCTCTTTGGTTACGGCGAGGCCACTGTCACTGAGGAGGACGGCTGTTCATAAGTGTAGGGTATTGCAACCCTAAATCTGGTGTTTCGGAAAACACCTTCTTCATGCACCAAGACTTCGCCTAAGCCTGGGCTGTAATCTGGATCTGGGGAGCTGTAGGGGGTATCGTCAGATGTTTGTCTTCCCTTGCATAACTCTCGTCCTCTTCCGGTCATATTGACGGATGCAGAGGGCAGATCTCGCGAGATGCTCCTTCTATGATGTTTCACCGGGGCTTGTACCGACAGTCGATCGAAAACTGATCGTCGTTATGGAGGAGTGGCGGGGATTGGTCCCAGCCGGCAATGGACCGAGTGGACTGTCACCAACTGACATCCCACTTGTTGACAACATGAGGAAGAAGTCTGAAAAGATTCCGACTTCCGTATATTTGTCAAGAATCCTTGCAAATTAGACCCGTTTGGGCCTAAACAATCGAGCGCAGAGGCTCTTTTAGATCGTACATAAGATGATGTCCTGCTCCTTTTATCCCTGCAGAAGAGATTAGCACTGAATAGTGCTTCGGTTCTAGCTTCGCCATCAGGCGTGAGCTTAGCGCTTGACGAACTGGAGAGCGGAGCACGCTATGGTGCTTTGCCCACTATGCTGCTGCGAGGGCAATTAGCCTTAGATGGTACTTTGGCCCTAGCTTCGCGGTTATAAACCCTGCGTGTACGCTGTGGTACAGTAGCTTCGCTCATGAGAACGAGGCCGGCGCGAGGCATTGCTGCTCTTAAATTGGGCGATGGTATGATTGCCGTCGTGACTTCGCGGCTGGCAGCATTGTTGGAGCAGACAGGCATCTTGCCTTTTTCTTCGCGAGAAAGGCGCAGTTTTGGCGTAGCTACGCCTGAGGCTTCGGCCAGAGACTTCTGTTTAGGCCTCCACATCCGCTCTGGCAGAGGATACTTAGGTTCACAAGGAACCTGATTAGCCACACGCGAGGCTGAAGGGTGCTGGCAGAATTCTGCTTCTGGTTTCTGCCTCGAAACCTTGGTCATGGAGACCTTTCTATGCTTCTGTGCTCGAAGCATTAGACCACCCCCAGAGAGGACTTCTTCAAATCTTCCTTGATCGAACTGAACCACCAGGTTCTTGAAAGTGAAGGTCTTGGACTGCGGGCGTGCTTCCTTGTTGCGCCAGAGGACCGCAGTAGGTTCGCAGAGAACCTTTTCTGTCTCCGTAGAGACTTTCCTTGAAGACTTAGCCAGAGAGGCTCTGGCTGCACCGGCTTTTCTGAATTCAGAGTTAGACCCGAAGGTCTGTTCGTCGCATTGCGACACTTGATTCTCGGCAGTGGAGAATTTCTTCCCCAGCGGAGTCGCCATCTTGTTTTTCATTGATTTGCAAAAGGGGAAAACTTACAAATAAAAAAGGGTTTAAGGAGCTAAATTACAAGTATTCTTAAGAGATTACAAGTAGATCTCCTCAGAGATTCTGGAGAAGTGTGCCGATAGGAGTCTGGTCAGCGCGCGACCACTTTGTCCCTTTGACGATGCGAGCGATGAGATTCCCTTCTCGCCTGATTCGGGGAATCAGAGAATAGAAGTTTGGTAGAACCCTCTTGCTACTTCTCAAAACCGCCTTCAATTAGGAATTCCTTCTCGCCTGGTTTCGGAGATTCCTTGAGAAGAAGGTATTAGGATATCAGCACCCTGATTAGAGAAGCAATTCTCTAAAAGTCTCTGAATTCAAGAGCGCACGGTGCGTCGTGAAGAAACCTCTGCTTGTGGAGTCCTCTCTCGAGCGTATCGCCTCCTAAAAGCTCTTCGAAGAAGTCTTCTATTTATAGGGAGAGCAGGGGTATAATTGTCCCTTAAAAATATGGAAACAGATTGAATCAAATCTGTTTAAATCTGGAAAGTAGCCTTGCTGCGAGGCTAGGATCAGCTTCTGCGAAGCTAGAAATGGCAGGTCGGTTGATCCTCTTGATCTGTTTTGATCCTTTCCATATCGTTAGAGGATTTTCCCTGATCTTCTTACTCGTTTTAGAAGAGTCAAGAGATTGTGGCAATCAACTGCCGAATTTGATCTCCGATTTGATCTTAATTGGATTTGATCTGATTAGATTTGATCTCATCTGGAGATTTGGTTGGTCAAAGGTTGACCATAGCAGACCAACAGCGGAGCTACCGCGTTGAGCTCACAGCGGAGCTGGAAGGCGCATCTGGTGAAGTCCGAAAGAAACTCTTCGGCGGAGCTAGGTATTGCTTGTGGCGAACCTACCATATACCCTTTCTGCGCAGTTGTGAATGGCTTCAGGGCGAAGTTGACTTCCTCTGGCGAAGCTATGAGTTAGCTTCCTGGCGGAGCTTTGAATGGCTTCAAGGCGAAGTCGGGTGATTTTAGCCTCTCAAACGAGGCTATCCCTTAGGGCTCATGTGATGCTAAGTGCTAGCATCTTAGACCTGCTGAGGTCTGTTCAGAAACAATCCGGACTTACTGTCTGCTTGCTGGATCAGTGGAGTCCAAGTTGCTTCCTTATCCCTCAGAGATGGGTGAAAACTGGTCTTCAGCTCGTCTGTCACTCGTCTTTTGTAAATGTCAACAAGTTTAGACATTGTTCGGACCAATAAGAATCTTGTCTTTTTTAAGTGTCAACACAGATTATCACCTCTGAATGACAAAATTTCGAGCTTGGTGGCTTCTCAATCGGTTATGTCTAGTTTATCACTTCTGAACTTACAGATAACCAAGTCATCCTTTTTTATTTACTGTTATGTCCAGTTTGTCACCTCTGAACAGTAAACATTTTGAATTTGATAATTCTAATCGGTTATGTCCAGTATGTTACCTCTGAACCGATGAATATCCAATCTCACCTTTCTTTGTCGTTATGTCAAGTTCGTCACCTCTGAACGACAAGGCTTCGTACCTGGTGATTTCTAATCAGTTATGTCCAGCTCGTCACCTCTGAACTGACGGATATCCAGATCTAACTTTTCAGTCCGGTAGGGACTCTTCTCGCTGTTATGTCTAGTTTATCACCTCTGAACAGCGAATCCTCTTTTTAGCGATTCCTAACCTTTATATCCACATTACCTCTGAACAAAGGGATTCCTAGATCTGCTCCCCTTTGTCCCTAGTGAGTTCACATACTCAGACTGATTTTATCACGTTCCTAACCTCTGAATAATTTTCAGTCAAAGTTCTTATTTCTTTGGATAATTCTGCTTGGTGAATGCTCCCTTTTGAACACCCGAGGCAATTCAAAGTATTTCGAAATCTGAATCATCCCATTGCAGATTTATGAAAACTTTGAAGGGGGTCTTGTTGGCACTCAAATAAAAGACAAACTCTCAGACAGCTTTCTAACCAGTCTGAACGATGTCTAACTTGTCGACATTTACGAAAGACAAGTCGCAGACAAGCTGACGATCAGTTTCTACCCATCCCCGAGGGACAAATCAGCTACTTGGACTCTACTGATCCAGTGACGTAGACAGTAAGCTAAGATTGCCTTTGAAGAGACCTAAGCAGGTCAAAGATGCTGAGTTAGCTCAACACTTAGCATCGCATGAGCCCAAGGGGATAGCCTCACCTGAGAGACTAAGTTTGTCTAGTTTCGCCTTGAAGCTGTTCATAGCTCCATCAGAGAGCTAACTTACAGCTTCGTCTGAAGCTAATTCTAGCTTCTCCGGAAGCTAATTCTAACTTTTCCGGAAGCTTTCTTTCTAGCTTCTCATGAAGCTCTTCATAGCTCCAGAGAGCTAACTTACAGCTTCGCTTGAAGCTAATTCTAGCTTCTCTGGAAGCTAATTCTAGCTTTTCCGAAAACTTTCTTTCTAGCTTCTCATAAAGCTCTTCATAGCTCCAAAGAGCTAACTTTCAACTTCGCCTGAAGCTAATTCTAGCTTCGCCGGAAGCTAATTCTAGCTTCGCCCGAAGCTTTCTTGATAGCTTCTTCTGAACCTTTTCATAGCTCCAGATAGCAACTTATAGCTTCGCCGAGAGCTTATTTTTAGCTTAACCAGAAGCTTCCCTTAGTTCCACTACGAACTTATTAGACCAGCCTCGCTGCAGGTCTTTTATGGTCATCTTTGACCAATCAAATCTCCAGATGAGATCATTGTGATCGAGATCAAATTCGGCCGTTGCTTGACATGATCTCTTGACTCTCCCAATCAGTTGAGAAGATCAGGGGAGATCTCTCAATTAACTGGAGAGGATTACGGGAGTATCCCTTATTAAGAGGAGCCAAATAAGGACAGTTAATGGGTAGTTACACCCATGATCCCTCGTTAAGAGAAGACAATCAAGGGAATCATAACTCCCTATTGAGCCTATAAATAGCCCACTAGTAGGCTAGGCTCAGGGGCTTGAAAACATTCAAGTCCAAGAGGCTTTTTGAAGAGCATAAGCTTCTTTGGTGGCTTCAAAGCATAAGCCAACAAGAGATCTACTCTCTTACTTTCAAGAATTCAGAGAATCACTTCTCTAATCCTACAGGATAAATTCAGGGTGCTAATACCCTAAGATCTTCCTCCCTCTTAAAGAATCTTCGGAACTAGGCGAGAAAGAATTCCTAAGCGGAGGCAGCTCGAGAAGCAGCAAGAGGGCTCTACCAATCCTCTGTTCTCCGATTCCCCGAACCCCGTGAGAAGGGAGTCCTATTAGGAGGCATTTCGATCATCTGACCGATCACATCGTCAAAGGGATAAAGTGATCGCGCGCTGATCAGATTCCTACCAGCACACTTTCCCAGAAATCTCAGAGAAGATCTACTTGTAATTTTTTTTCAATTACTTGTAATTTAGCTCCTCAATACTTTTTTGTAAGTTTTCCCTTTGCAAAATCAATGGAAAACAGCGAGTTCTTCCGGCGATGATTATGTTGACGCCGATGCTTTAAATGAAGAACTTTCTATTGTTTGTGAATAATTGTTAGAAAAATATGAAGCTTTGAAAAAGAAAAGTTTTGGATTTAATAAAAAAATGAGGATTTTTTTAAACTTGATTTGACTTTGCAAGAGAAGGTTAAGATTTCAAATGAACGTGACTCATTGAAATCCCAACTTGACCTTGCCCTAAAAGAAAATGAAATCTTGAAAAATAAAAATACTTGTGATGAAGTTTTAAAGAAAAATGAAATTCTATCTTCAAAACTTGTTTTTGTTTTAAAAGAAAATGATTCTTTGAAAAACAAAATTGATTTAATTTCAAAAAGAATTAGAAGATTGCTTAAATGAAAATAAATCTTTGAAAAATAATTTGTCTTCACATGTTTGCCATACTAGTATAACTTCACCTTCTATTGTTTCATTTGTATGCTCCACTTTATCTTCAAGTGTTAAAAATGATATTTGTGTCTTGAAGAAAAATGTTGATTCTTTGGGCTCCACTTTGAGCCAATGTGCCATGAATCACACATTTTTGGAATTCATGTTTCCCAAGAAACAAGTTCCACCTTTACATGCACACAAACCATGACATACACATGCTTCCCATGTTCATACACATAACACAATGTATGCTCATGTGTACACTTGTATACATTGTGGACGTAAGGGCCACCTTATAAAATTTTGTTATGATAGGATACATGATTCAAATTTTGTAAATAGATTTGTTTGGGTTAGGAAATGAGCTAACCCCTATGGACTCAAAAGAGTATGGGTACCAAAAGCCACTCCTATTTTATTTGATATAGGTGTGGGCTCTCACATGACGTGAGAGATGTTGGTGCCTTGAGGTGAATGCGTTCCGAGCTAAACGGTGACTATTTTAGATGCATCACTTTCAAGGGGAGTTTGGTGGGAGGACCACCTTGGTTTGGAGCCTAGAGATTTGCCCTCATGGTTTCGGTAACAATATCTAAACTCCCATTTAATTGACATGCTTTTATATTATTCATTTTTAGCATGTTTTGATGTTTCATGATTATTACATTAAATGCCATGATGATTAGAATTGTGATATACATAAGTAGTATTTTTGAGATACACCCATGTTCTATATGGATTTATATTTTTGTGTTCTTACTTTAGTTTAGCTATGTTGTATATCCTAGTCTGATACATGTGTATTTACATAATGATCATGTTGGTTTATGTTTTTCATTTTATGCTTCATATTTTAATTACATGTTTAGATGTAGTTTTCATTAAAACTTGTGTATATACTTGTGTAACTAATGAGCCACAAATAGATTATTATATGTTTGTACTTGATTGCTCATTTGTACTCATTAGATGTAGTAGTATAGCCTAATTTTGATGATTCATGTATTTCAAATTTGTATTCTCTTTTGTACATATTTTCATATAATTTAACTTCATGTATATGCTAATTTTGTCAAAACTTTAAGATATACATGTATAACCTTGAGTCATTTGCTTTTCATGTAATATTCTATTATGGACTCAAATGTGTTTGGATATGTATATATACTTCTAGTTTAGACTAAACATACATATGCCTTGAAGTTAGTATCATTTTGATGAAAATTAAATTTTCATGATTTTCATGATGTTGAGAAGGAATTTTATATTGAACGTAAATGTCTCATTCCATGATTTTGTTGATTACATGAGTTTGTACACTCGCATTATTTGATGTTTTCTCATGACTTTGCTTTCATGAGTAGTATATGTGCTATATGGATTTTGAGTGTTGATGATTGTGTGATTTTCATATTTTCATGGATTATTCTTCTTTTATTCCCTGCTTGAAGGATTTCGTACTAGTTTTCAAGTTTTTCATAAAACTAGTTGCGTATTTCTTTATTTTGGAAGAGTTTTTAATTATGTTAAAATTATTTTCAAACTTATTTTTGAAAACCCCTTCCATCGAAAGGCGGTTGGATGAGCGACCATGCCTTATATGCTCTTTATTGAAAAATTTATTTAAACATGTGCATGAAAGGGAGGTAGTATGAGTTATACTGTAACACCCCGCTCCCAGAATACGTACTTAGTTGCGTATTCAGATTTTTCTGATCGTATTTTTTGATTTACTTCCTGTATTTATTTTGTATTATGAATTATTTATATGATCGTTTTGTCTTGGATCAGGATTCGTGGACTCAGAGTCTGCTCTTCTCTGAATCAGGGACCCGATCCTAGTGTATTACTCAATTTGGTCTTTCAGGTATTCCGATTTGACCGATTTCAGTTTTAAACATCATTTTTCAATATTTTAGATTTTCTATGATTTTCTGGAATTTTCCTGACTTAAATGGAAAATCTTCAAAACCGGTGTCGACCAGCACCGCTGACCGATTCCTAAATTTTTAATTTACAAATGGAGTCAAATTTTGAGAAACCGCTTTCCCATATTTGCTTAGAATAATATTTACTATCTTAATTCATTTTTGGAAATTTTCAGAATTTATCAGATTTCTGCCAGATTTGGTGTCGACCGATATTGGCGGCCGATTCTAGGATTTTTAATTTAAAAATTATAAAGAATTTCTTGAAACGAATTTCACCGTGATTCTTAGAATAATATTCTTGATTTTTGGACGATTTCGGTATTTTTCCGAAAGTTTTCCGCATCCGCAACTGAATCCCGGGAATCCGCCACTCTAATTATTTTTCCTTTTTCTTTCAAGAAAATATCTTCATTTTTTCATTTTCTTTTCCTTTTTCCTATTTTCTTTCCTTCCTTTTCCTTCCACCAAATTCTACCAAATTCTCCATTCTTCCATTATCTTCTCCAACCTTCCACCAAAAATATCTCCTCCACCAAAAATATCTTCTCCAAAATATCTCAAACTCCTCTCCCATCACCATGGCCGGCCAAAGAGCCACCTAACCCCTCCATTTTACAAAAAAAACCCCCTCTCTAAACACTTTTTACATTACCTTCACAAATCCAATTCCTATATAAACCTTTCCTTCATCTTTCCACTTCATTTTTCTCTTCACCAACACCTTAACCACCACCAACTCCTCCTTCATCTCCACCACAACAACCACCACTACAACTTCTCCAACTCCTTACCTTCATCTTCTTCCTCCTCCATCTCCATGTAAACCACCACAAACTCCAACAACTCCACCAAAGCCTCCACCTTCTCCTTTACCTTCTCCAAAAATACCACCACCATCAAAACCCTCCACAAAACCACCACCCCATCACCACATCAAGAGCCGGCCACCTCCTTTGGATTGGGGCCGAGCTCTTCTTCGTCGGTAATGTCTCCGATGATTATTCCGGTAATCGTTCGCGATTATTCCGGTAATCATTACGGTGACGATTACAACGACAAACAACTAACATCACCATCACCTCTACTATTTTCCACCCCCATCTTCACTTCCACCATCACAACACCACCTCCGTCTCCACTACTTCAACCTCCAAACATCACCTCCTTCACCTTCTTTTTCATTACTCCATCAAAATCCAACTCCTCCACCAAATAACACCACCACCAAAGCAAGCACCTTTCCCTTTCTCTCTCCCTCCTCCTCTCTGTATATTGCTGACACGGATCTCACCCCCGTGTCCAGGCAACGCCTTAACGCGGATCTTCGCGTTCTTGGCATTTGTTTAAACGCAGCCTTCGCATTCTTGAACCGACGCAACGCGGAGTCCATGCCCGCGTCTGTGTCCCTTTCATGTCTGCACGACGCGGAGCTAATGCCCGCGTCTGTGTTCTTCTCATGCTAACGCGACGCGGAACCCATGACCGCGTCCGCGTTCTTCTCGTGTCCTGACTTGAACGCGGGTCTCGAACCCCGCGTTTGTGGCACCTTTACGATGTGATTCCCGTGTCTGTGACTCCCGCGTCTGCGACTCCCGCGTCTCACTCTCAAAAACCGCGTCTCCCTGTGCACTCTCTCCTTCCATATACTTCTCTCTCTAGTTTTCCTCTCTCTTTCTCTCTCTAACTCTTTCTCTCTCCTCTTCACTTATTATATTTATGGCGCGTACGCGAGTTCCATGGATTTCAGAGTTTTCAGCTATTCCAGAGATTTAGGCGAGTGTCCTCGCTCTCGCCTCCATTTGGGTTTCCCTGCTTTGTCGGGTCGACATGTATTTTATTCCATGTTTAAATGTATTTTACTGCTTTATACCAGCGTGGCCGACCCTTCGTGGTCGTTGAACTCTGGGTTTCTGCCCACTCCTGGGATGGCTGGTAGCCACCGAGAGTGCGCTTAAACCCTGAGCGTTCTTGGTCCCTTAGCCTTCAGCCTCCGGTCTCTCACTATCTCGAAAGGGAAGTGATTGGGACCGTCAGGTCTCTCCGTCCTTCAGCCTCCGGTCTCTCACTATCTCGAAAGGGAAGTGATTGGGACCGTCAGGTCTCTCCGTCCTTCAGCCTCCGGTCTCTCACTATCTCGAAAGGAAGTGATTGGGACCGTCAGGTCTCTCAGCTCCGCCTGGTTATCATGATCAGCGTTCAGCGCTTTACCACTAGATTCGTCTAGGCGAGATGCTGCCGGAATTCCTACTCGCACCTTAAGCCGAGTTGTCCCGGTAACCTTGCCAGACGCTCCAGTGTTAAATACTGTTTGCTGTCTGTACACTCCAGCTCGCTTAGCTCCGCTTGGTTATGCTCAGCTACTACTCTATCATCATGCCATGTATTTCCTGATATGTTAATACTTGCTATACCATTGCTTCATGCTTGTCATTTACATGCTACTAATTAACACCTGTTTGTATCACCTGACAAATGATGTGTTAACATCTGATACCCGTCATGCTACTACTTGACACTGACTCATATTATACCACCAGTTCCTGACGGATCCTGAATGGAACTAAGTGCCACACGGAGCAAAGTGCCACACCACACAAGTGGTGGGGGCCACCTCTTGAATCTGTGGGGGCCACCTCTTGAATCTGTGGGGGCCACCTCTTGAATCTGTAGGGCCATCTCCTGCCTGTACCTGATCTCTTGTTATGACCAGTTATGTTCCTACTCTTTACAAAGGATAACTTGCACGGGGAATGGGAGGAAGTGATGAATGCCGGTATGGTGCCTTGCTTATAGTAGTGGAATACCAAAACTGACGATTTGTGTTAGGGGGATTTCAGGCCCCCAGAAGATGCGTGTTAGGGGGATTTCAGGCCCCCAAATGGCTGTGTCCCGGGCGGACGGGAACTACTATAAGTATGAGCTATCAGTTCTTCATCAGCTTCCAGTAACGAACCTCGGCTTGCTTATATATGGATGTATGTGTGTTGGGATGTACACCAGGACATATACCTAGATATATGGGTCAGACGAGTAATAATAATAGAAGATGCCAACTATGTATCCTGTTATGCCTGTTATGAACTCCCGTTATGCTTGTTATCATTCATGTTATGCCTGTTATGTACTCCTGTTATGACCGTTGTGTGATTTTTCACGAATGCTTTCATCGGATTTTCGATTTTATGATTATTATCATATTCGCTGCTCATACCCTGCTTTATTCCTTGTGTTCCATTCCATCAGTCTCATGTTCCTATCTTACCATACCATGAGTACTTCCTGCTTGATATCACTTGTTATATATCTACCTGCCTATACATGCTTATGCTTACGACACGGTTTTCAATGCATGATTATGATTCGGTTTTATCGATACACTTGTACTTATCTCAACACGCCATCCGGCTTTTGTATCACCACTCGCCTGGGGAGTTCTATCTGACTCCCCTGGATTTTCATGTCCAGGTCATGGAGCTTGGAGCGTGTGGATTCCCCCAGTTGTTGGTCATAGTGGCGCAGCGGTAGCGTGGATCTCCAGCAGACCATCTGAAGCTCTATCCTTCCAGGCCCCCTGTGTGCCTCTCGAGTTTTCCTTTTGTAAACTCGTGAGTGCCTTTTATACTGTTCATACTTGTACATCTCTTTGTATTCTCGCAATTGCGCATGTCAGTGATGTAATATTTATGTAATATTGGATCACCTTTGGTGATAACTTTATAATTGTACTCATGAGTTGGAATGTATAATGCACCATTTGCTTCCGTACTCTAATTCTTACCTGTACTGATGCTTAGCGTATATACGTGAGGGTATTTCTGACCTACGTATATACGTTGCAGTAACGTCTCCGTACCTGCCGGATCGGGGCGTTACATATACACTTGATCCTCATCGTATTTTCAATTGGTATCCTAATTGACATTTTTTTTGGTTGTATACTCATATGTATTTTCTATATATGTATGCTTCAAAACTTCAAAGGTATCAATTTCTATTGATATTTACATTTTTCATACATATATATGATTTAATTGTGCTTACTATATCTTTTCATCTTAAAGCACAAATTATATTTATGCTACGCTTGATTTACTCCTTAATGACTATTAGTTTTCAAATTGGTATTTTATACAGGCTTATGCATCATTTTCTTTGGTATCTCATAAAGGGGGAGAAAACTTCATGTTTTAGTTTTCAATCGATTGTATTTTCAATATTGGTATCAAAAATCTTAAATTGGCTTTATTCTAAAATTTGGTATCTTTATTGTAAAATGAATTGTTTAACCAAATAGTTGGTTTGTTTTCCAATTAGTATCATATTTCATTTTAAATTAGTATCTATATTGAAATGAGTTATGTTTACATAAAAATATTTGGCTTTCACTTTCAATTGATATCAAAATTATAAAATATTCTCATTTGGTATCAAAATTATAAAATGTTTACAATTGGATTATGATTTACAATATACATATATATTTCAATTGGTATCAAAGTATACAATGTTTCATTTTCCATTGGTATCAAAAGTTTACAAGATATTTTCAATTAGTATCTTTTGGTATCTTAAAAATTTTTATTTATTTTCAATTGGTATCATAAATTGGTATTAAATATTTTTATATTTATTGCTTATATGCAAGGGAAGCTTAACATCTTATACACACACACACACACACACACACACACACACACATATATACATATATACACACACATATATACATATATACACATATATATACATATATATACACATATATACATATACATAAATACATATATATACACACATATATACACACACACACACACACACACACACACACACACACACACATATATATATATATATATTCATGTTGAGTGTATCTCATATTGAGGAGCTTGACCGCTCTTCTTTATGTCTTACACATGTGTAGAGGGAGCTTCACATCTCCTTTTATACATTATATATTATGCTTTATATGGTTAGGGTTTAGTCATCTCTTTTCATATAAATGCATGTATGCAGGGGGAGTTAACTTCACGTTTCTCCTCTTCATAAATGTATATAGCATATACACCTTTATTGTTTTGATTTATGCAAAAAGGAAGAAAAATATTATTTATGTCTTTAGTGTTTGTACCCCTTTGTTGATGAATTGACAAAAAGGGGGAGAGAAATTTGGAGTTTTTATATATATATGCATGTTTGTTTAATTTGTTATCTTTTACCATTAGTATAAAGAGCATCTTTTGCTGGTATCAAGAGTATGTTTATTTCATTGGTATCAAATATCATGTTTATGTATATTTATGTTGAGCATTCACGACATATGTTTATTGTTTATTGCTATGTGAGTTAAGGGGGAGCTTCTATGAAGCTTAACTTTAATCCATGCATATATAACTCCGAGTTTTGTCTTCATCAAAAGGGGGAGATAGTTGGCCCAGAGGCCCTTCACTCTAGTTTTGATGATGATTAACTAATGTAGTTATTGTTTACTAATAATCTTGTGATATTTAGTTTCAGATATTTGATCAAGATATTAGTAGGTGATTAGCTTCAACAAAGGTGTTTTGGAGCTTTCACGTGGGATTCAAGAGCTCGCGCGTAAAGATCGCATCTAGCACTCGGTTGGAGTCAAGCTCGTTGGATAGCGTTTGGTTCGAGTCGACTTGGAGACGGAGTTCTACAAGAAGATCTCGATTTTTCTAGTTTATGGCTTAGATCTTGTGTTAAAGATTAGATGATGTTGATATGCTCAAGTTCACAATGCACACAAGTTTAAAGTTTCATGTGTTTGGTTTTTCGGTTTAACTGGTTTCGGTTTTCATATATATGGTTTTCATGGATAGATAGAATCAAAACAAGTTTACATGGTTTAATGTATATTAGATTTGATCTATATACATCTATACTTCATCTATTTAGAAAAACTTACTTTGATAGTCTATTTCATGAGTTGGAGTTTTGTATTTAAACAAAACTTATTTTTAGATTTCATGTTAAAACCATAGATATAAATCTTTATATGTATATTGGATTCTATCTATATGCAATATGCTTTAAAGTTGTTTCAATATCATGTTTTTGTATTTACACGTGTTTTGAAAAAATCGGATTTCCATTTCAAAGTTTGATTCTTGAAAAATACGGATTTTGGTTTGAGGCAAATTTTCAAGAACAAAAAAATGGTTCAAATAGTTTGTAATATGTGTTGAATTTTACTCACACATATTTGTATTTCTAAGATCTAATAAGAACTTATTTTTGTGAAATTTATGTGATTTTATGAGATTTAATTGAAGTCAAAAACCCAAGTTTTTAATCCCTAAAATGTTTGACCTGACTGTCTGCCGGTCGACCGGACCGATCGACCGTAGTAGAAGTCGGTCGACCGATCCGGTCGACCGACGTGCACAGACGTGCACGCAGCCATGGGCTGGGGTGCCGTCGACCGGCGGTCGACCGTCCAAAAAGCTCTGCTCTCTGGAAATGGCCCCGATCGACCGGGCGGTCGACCAGTGGCACAACGGTCATAAAAATGACCGTTGGGCCGGTTGACCGGGCGGTCGACCGAAAGGGCAAATCTACTCTTTCCTGCTGCCAACGGGCAGAATTGTTTGGTGCTATAAATACCCACTTCTTTAGGCTGTTTTAGCTAAGAATTTTGAAGAGTAAAATTTTCTATCTTTTAGCAAGTTTTTAAATGAGTTTTTGTGCCAAAAGATTTGATCTTTATTTCTTTTTAAAAGGGTTGGAAAAATCAAAAAACGGAGAAGTCTTTGGGATTGGTTTTTGATCTTCATTTTTATAGCTATTCTAGAAATTTTCCCAAGAGTTTTTCTTTGTGTTTTTGATTTCCAAACTCTTTAGTTTCTCACACTTGAGCTATCATATCTATCCTATCTATTAGGATCTTGTTTAGTGAGAAAATTAGTTTGTGGTTGTTAATACCACCAAGTATTATAAAACCTTCCATACTTTGTGATATCCCTCTAGTGAGAGGTGATTGTGTTGATATCCCTCTAGTGAGAGGTGTTAGTGGAGGTTGTGTTGATATCCCTCTTAGTGAAGAGGTGATTGTGGTGTTGTGGCTTTGTGCCTTATCCCTCTTAGTGAAGGAAACCTTGTCAGTCATCATAACATCCCACCTGACTGAGGAACAAGAGGCAAGCTTAATGTCTATTCTGAAAAGACATAGGGGAGCCATTGGATGAACGATGAAGGATATCAAAGGGATAAGTCCAGCAATAGTTCAACATAGAATTCATTTAACCGATGAAGCAACTCCTAGGAGGGACCCACAATGCAGGCTTAACCCACTCATGCAAGAGGCAATAAAAGCAGGAATTTTGAAAGTATTAGATAATGGGATCATTTATTCCATTTTTGATAGCCAATGGGTTAGCCCTATTTATGCGGTCCTGAAGAAAGCTGGCCTTATGGTGGTTGAAAATGAGAAAAAAGGGTTGGTACAAACAAGACTGCCTACCAAGATTCGTGTTTGTATCGACTATAGAAAGTTGAATGCAGCCACCCGTAAAGACCACTTCCCGCTACCCTTCATCGATCAAATGCTTGAACGCCTGGCTGGACACGAGTACTATTGCTTCCTAGATGGGTACTCAGGATACAATCAAATCCCATTGCTGTAGAAGATCAGGAAAAGACCACGTTCACCTGCCCATTCAGAACCTTCGCTTATCGACACATGCCCTTTGGATTGTGCAATGCTCCCGCAACATTCCAACGGTGCATGCTCAGTTTATTCTCCGACATGGTAGAACGTTTTCTTGAGATTTTCATGGATGACTTCTCCATCTATGGAGATTCATTTGAGCAATGTCTTCATCATCTTGAGTTGGTTCTGCAAAGATGCAAGGAAAAGAGCCTAACTCTGAACTGGGAGAAATGTCACTTCATGATGAGACATGGGATTGTCTTAGGTCAAGAGATTTCTAGGAGAGGCATTGAAGTGGACAAGGCGAAAGTAGAAGTGATTGCTAAGATTCCACCACCCAAAAGCATCAAGGATATTAGATCCTTTCTAGGACATGCTGGGTTCTACTGACGGTTCATTAAGAATTTTAGCAAGATCGCTAGGCCCTTAACAAACCTGCTCCAAAGGACGTGCCCTTTAATTTTAACGATGAATGTTTCAAGTCATGGGGGAAGCTTAAGTAAGAACTTATTTTTGCGCCTATTATTTTTGCTCCTAATTGGGCACAACCGTTAGAAATCATGTGTGATGCCTCTGATTTTGCTATTGGCGCTGTTCTAGGATAGCGCATTGACAATAAGCAGCACGTGATTTATTACTCGAGTAGGACCTTGAATGACGCCCAACAGAATTATACAACAACTGAGAAGGAATTCTTGGCCGTTGTTTTTGCATTAGAAAAGTTCCGGCCATACTTATTAGGTTCGAAGACGGTGATCTTCACGGATCACTCGGCACTAAAATACCTCATGGCCAAGAAGGAAGTAAAAGCCCGACTGATTCGATGGATCCTTTTTCTTCAAGAATTTGACCTGAAAATTCGGGATAAACGAGATATAGAAAATGTGGTCGCTGATCATCTATCACGAATTCCGAACGCACCCATCATACAAGCTCCGATCAACGAGGATTTCCCAGACGAGCACATCCTGGCCATTTCAAGGAACCTTGGTATGCGGACATAGTCAATTACCTGGCCACTGGAAATTACCCGCTGACTGGATAAAGCAAGACCAGTATCACATCTTTGCCCAAGTACGATACTTCTTCTGGGAGGAGCCGTATCTTTTTAAGTATTGTCTCGACCAAATTATTCGATGATGCATACCAGAGGAAGAACAGAGGAGTGTGCTACGCTTTTGCCATGAACTTGCATGCGGAGGACACTTCGGTCCCTGTAAGACTGCAGAGAAAGTTTTACAAAGTGAGTTTTACTGGCCCACTTTGTTCAAAGACTGATCCTACTTTTACAAGACATGTACAAATTGTCAGAAGATTGGGAAAATTTTAAGAAGAGACATGATGCCAGTGAACCCGATCCTGGAAGTTGAAATTTTTGATGTTTGGGGTATCGACTTCATGGGACCATTCCCTAATTCGTTCGGCAACCAGTTCATTTTGATTGATGTCGATTACGTCTCTAAATGGGTAGCAGTTGTGCCAACAAAGATCAATGACAACAAAGTGCTTGTCAAATTTCTCAAAGAAAATATTTTCTCCCGATTTGGCAACCCCAGAGCGATAATTAGTGATAATGGATCGCATTTCTACAATAGAGTTTTTGAAGTTCTGATGTGAAAATATTCCATCAATCAGAAGTTATCTACTCCGTATCATCCCCAGACAAATTAGCAGGTCGAAGTCACCAACCGACAGATCAAGCTCATTTTAGAAAAGACTGTCGGACAAAACTGAAAGGACTGGTCGGTCAGACTCAACGATGCAGTGTGGGCTTATCGCACTGCTTTTAAGACAGTCCTGAGGATGTCTCCTTACAGAATCATATTCAAAAAAGCCTGTCATCTGCCAGTAGAGTTAGAACACCGTGCTCTCTAGGTCATTAAGTAACTCAATTTTGATCTGAGTAAGGCCGGTGAGCTAAGGAGACTGCAGATCTCTGAATTAGAGGAGATACAGAATGAAGCCTATGAGAATACTCAGATCACCAAAAGCAGGACTAAACTTTTTCATAATCAGATCATAAACCGGAAAAATTTTACCTCAGGAGACAAGATTCTGTTGTACAACTCTAGGCTTCTTATTTTTGCGGGGAAGCTGAAGACTCGTTGGTATGGACCGTTCATTGTGCGCACTGTTTTCTCCCATGATGCTGTGATTATTATCGATCTTACGAACAATACAGAATTCAAAGTGAATGGGCAAAACTTGAAGCCCTTTTTGACCACTGAGCTTGCATCATTGGCTGATAGTGCGCTGACTCTTTTTGTCCCGTCATACACCTAACCACAGCCATCCACACTGCAACTAAAAAAAAACATATAATGTAATAATAATAATAATAATCTTTCCTTCGTGTTTATATGCTTACCCCTTCTATATTTTTGACATTTCTTTCGCCTATTTGCACTTGGCCGATGCAATTCGCCGAAGGTAACATCATTTCTTCACCCTATTTATTACATTTGCATTTACATGACATTCATTGAAGACAATGCATTAGATAGGTGTGGAGGGTGCTAACACTTTCACTTTTTCTTTTTCTTTTTACTTAAAAAAAATCTCCAGAGTGAAAAAAGAATTTTCATACTCTTTATAAAAATACCAAAAGATTGTAAGAATTAAGGGAACCTTATTAAGGAACCTTATTTTAACCTAAATTAAAATAAAATATTGGTTTGACTAAGAGTTGGGAAGGATAAGGAAAATAACTTATACCTTTTATTTCGCCTTAGTAAGATATGCATAAACCACACACACATGCTTGGGATTTAGAGACACAACTCTGAAAAAAATGAAAAAAATACTGGATAATTATGCCTCAAGAAGCATGATTACTCACGCCAAAAAAAAAAAAACAAACAACAAATAAATATAATATATAAGTAAATCTTGATTTCGTGGCCTACTCTACTTGCATATTTGAGTGTTTTTCCACCTGGTGCCCTAAAACCATCTGGTTTGGGAGTCATGGGTTTGATATGTGTTACATGAGTAAAGTAGAAAGCCTAATGAAATCAAGAATAATAGATAAATATTAATAAAATTAAATGATATTTAAAGTTGAGTTGAAAATTCCCAAGCACATCACACTTACACATTATGCATATCTATCTAAAGCAAAATAAAATAATGAATTAGAAGTACAAGATCCTTTCTAAATTTAAAAAAAAAAATCATAATTTCTTCTTTTATAAAGGTTAAAGTATAGGAGGACTTATGATGGTTGAACCTAATTCTTACATCATTCGGTCATTTTTACTTAAATGATTGAAAGTTTTTTTTCTTGAAAGAGGTTTGCTAACAACTAAATATTTTTTCACTTACTAAATTTTGTGGGTGCAATCTGCTGAAAACCCTCAGGAGACAACACTCCTCCTCTAGGGGAAACCTAGAGGTATAAAGGCTTGTTGCATATGCTCAGTGCAATCGCGTCACTTGCGGAAGTTGTGTAATAATTTTCTTATTTTTTGTTTTGCTCGGGACGAGCAAAAAGATAAGTGTGGGGGTGTAATTATTCTCTAATTTTACATAATTTTTATCACATCCGCATATTTATTTGATATAAAATTCTGCCAATAAAGTTTTACTTGCTTGATCCTAGGTCCATGGTGTGCAAATGAAGAAGAAGACCCTAAATCACCATTTAATGGGTGATTAAAGGCTTACCAAGTAGCCATTGACCTTAAAGAGGAGATTTTATTAGCTCAGGGCATCAAATCCAGAAATCAGAAGATCCACCTGACAGGGGACAGACAGGACGACACGCTGCCCGAAGCCAAGCGCGCGCCGCCCTGGCATGGCCGCGAAAACGCGGCCTAGGCAGCGTTTGCGCGTCGCACGGGCCCGGGTGCGCCCGGGCTTTGGACCAGGGGTCGTTCCCCTGCCCCCTTTCCGCTGGTGCCTATAAATACCCCCCTTGGGGTCTGAAGAGAGGCAGATCCAGAGTTTAGAGCATTGTTGTTATTTTGTTTCTAGGTTGTAGTTGTTGTTTTTCTTCTTCTTCTAGTTTAGTTTTAACTGTTAGAGTGAAAGAGAGAGTGTGTAAAAGTTGTATTTGAAGGTGACAATGTAATACAAGTAACTACTTCTCTTCCTTCTTTCTAATTACTTGTTTTTCCATTTGCTTTTATTTTCTTGTTTTAGTGCAACTCCCTTTCTCTTTACCTCTTCTCTTTTTGTTTCTTTTACTATCATGTCTAACTAACTCTCTTATTGCATGGCTAACTAACTACTAACCCACTAATCTCTAATAACTTGATTTATAACCCAAATGAGTCAATAGTGTCAAACAAGCCTTGTGCAAACGAGAGTTATGTCATCTTAAGACGAGGGTTCTAACTCTAACTTACTTATAAGTATTAGCTCTCTTATATTTCATTCTTAACGGATTTTTGATGATCTATAGAGTTTAAACTTTGCTTATTTTTCTAAGTTAGAGATTTTTCTTTTAACTTTGTCGATACCATTAGTGCACTTGTGTCTTCCCTTATTCTCGCCTTCTATTGGATCTTGATAAGGGAATGTTCAAATTTTGCCGTGTGAAGTTAAGTTAAAGGAAGGACTTTCATTCGGTTCCAACGTGAATAGTTCCTATGCATAAAGGTAATACTTGCCTATGATCCATCGTGAGGCTACATCTTCAAGAAGGTAATACTTGCATATTTCATTCTTAACGGATTATTGATGATCTATAGAGTTTAAACTTTGCTTATTTTTCTAAGTTAGAGATTTTTCTTTTAACTTTGTCGATACCATTAGTGCACTTGTGTCTTCCCTTATTCTCGCCTTCTATTGGATCTTGATAAGGGAATGTTCAAATTTTGCCGTGTGAATTTAAGTTAAAAGAAGGACTTTCATTCGGTTCCAACGTGAATAGTTCCTATGCATAAAGGTAATACTTGCCTATGATCCATCGTGAGGCTACATCTTCAAGAAGGTAATACTTGCATATTTCATTCTTAACGGATTATTGATGATCTATAGAGTTTAAACTTTGCTTATTTTTCTAAGTTAGAGATTTTCTTTTAACTTTGTCGATACCATTAGTGCACTTGTGTCTTCCCTTATTCTCGCCTTCTATTGGATCTTGATAAGGGAATGTTCAAATTTTGCCGTGTGAATTTAAGTTAAAAGAAGGACTTTCATTCGGTTCCAACGTGAATAGTTCCTATGCATAAAGGTAATACTTGCCTATGATCCATCGTGAGGCTACATCTTCAAGAAGTTAGAGATTAGTGGGAGCACTTAGTAGAAAATTAGCCATGCGTTTTTACCTTCTAGAGAAAATCACTTTTACAAACCACCAAATCATTCTAAAATAATCTTTGAAACCAACTTGTTTTCATTTTCAAATTCTTTATTTGAAACAAATAACTTTCTCTTTTCTTGAACAACGAAGCTGCATCAAGCTTTCATCGCTTTCCCTCCTTGTGGATACGACCCGTAGAGCCACTTTGCTATTACGGAAGAATCGCAAAAGCAGTAACATCGACTCACATTATTTTACCTATTTTTGTGCTTACTTTTTACCGATCACTTCATAGGGGCCTATTGCGTCTTTTTGCGCTAGTGGGGTGGGTATGCCCATTGCGCCTTTGTGCGCCATTGGGGGATCTATATCGTCGAGCATCACCCACACACACGACTAAGTTCGGGGCATGACTCTGATACTACTTGAAGGACTTGAGGCACCATCCAAAAAGACTAGCCTTTTAGGTGGAGTTACCTAAATCCTTATATGCCCAAGACCATCCCCACGTCTAACTGATGTGAGATTATTTGTTCGACCCAAATCCCAACAGTGTTGAATTAGGATCATCTCAGGTGCCTATATAAACCCCTCATGGGTAACCTTTTGAAAGTGTGTCAAAAATTCAAGAGAAATTTCACAATTTCACCGTTGGGAGTTGTGAGAGAGATCTCATTATAACTCTTGTATTTTCTTCAATAAATATTTCTCCCCTCTTCCCCGTGAACGTAGGCACATTGTCGAATCATTTTAAATCTTGTGTTTCTTAGTTGTGTGGTAATTGCTTGCTAGTGATAAATCTTCTATGCTTCTGCTTCCGCTGCCGAGTCTTCGACTTGGTCTTCTTCCGTTGTTTGATCAGTGATAGATCATCAACACTGTCCCCCCCTGTTCATTCATTTATCCAGTAATTGTATTATCATTTACATGAAGACCCAAAAAGTACCATTATTTCTTCATTTCTCCGACCCTGAAATAAAGTATGTTGGCCTATATTGTTTTCATCTAGCGGTTAATACAATGATCAACAAATGACACTACTTAAGATTCCTCATATTAGAATCAGATTATAATATATGTAGTATTGGCAAACGGCAAGTCACATTTATCTAACTTGAACAAAAGGAGCACATCCTTTCTTACAAGGCACGAAATCAGTAATGACTAATCATATAATACCTCATCTTTCATAGGCCCGAGTTTTGTGTGAAATATGTTGAAGAACAGTTGCGATACACTTTTCCTAATCACTGAAAACTTTTTGTCAATGCTAAAATCTCTGTTGGGGTCTAACCCAAAGTTTGGGGGGGGGGGGGGGGGGGCGGGGGATCAAACACACAATTAAAGACATCAGAACTTTACGTGAAAAGCTCAAATCGAGAAAAATCACGGAGCCACACGCAAATCAACTATACTATCATAGAGATTACAGGAGAAGAAGAGAGAACTTCACAGCCGCTCTATATATACAATAGCACACACATTTCTGCTCTACTTAACCCTAATGACAATGCATCTCCTTTATAGAGAAAACGTGTTCCCAAATTTTACAGGCTACGAAACTTTCAGACTGGACCGCTTCACCGCTATGCATCTCTGAGGCGCTGCTCTGTACTATCACTTCGAAGTGCTCCTCCGAGTAGATGCTTTGGAGGGCTCCTCCGATATCAAGCCGTTACTCAAGATATTGCCCTTGGCTGGCAACTCCGAACTCGCTCAACCTCTTTATCGGAATGCTTCGCACTCACTCCAAGATCTGCAAGGGGGACTTCTCAAAATAATTTGGTCCAGGAACTCCGCCCCCGAGCCCCTGGGCCCCCTTTCAAACCCCACGGCGACTTGACCGCCCAGATCGATCCGCATAATGGCTCTACGTACGGGCGGCAAATCAGCAAGATAATAATTAAGCTTCACTATTTATTATTTAACACCCAAGTGGGGCCCCACCAGGAGACTCATCCCACTACAAAAAGGAGTGGGAGGACTGAGCTACTCAGATTCGGGAAAAATCCCGAGTCCAATCGTGATATGGAGAAGAAAGCCAAAAGAAATTCAGTGATTGGCTGAGGTTTAAAAAGGCCTCTTCAAGGCAAGAGAAATTTAAGAGAAAATCTGAAAATTTCAGAGGAAAAAAAGAAAAGAGAGTGAAATGAAATATGCGAGTTTCTTCTTGAGTGGCCGGCAAAAGCGAGGGGTTTTTAGATCCTGTGAAGGATCGAGTTCAGATATTTGATCTTCTTGGAAGCGGATCGATACACTGTCCATTATAAGAGAAGAATTCATGTCAACGAGAGTTTAGTAAAGTTCTCTTGATCTCTTCTTCTTATATTCTTGAATCTTTAGATAGAAGATTCGAGAGGTGATGAGAGTAATTGAAGATTGTAAGTTTTATTCTCATAGTGGGTTTGTTATTGTTTGTCTTGTGGTTTTTTACTATAAGGGTTTTCACATAAATATTAGTCTCTTTTGGTTATTATTCTCTATATTTTGTCTATTGGTGATCATTTTTGGTTGATTATTATCTATATTTTGCTTAGATTGGTATTGAATTCTATTGATAATTTTGCAAGAAACTCGTGATCCATGCCAAATTCTATTAGTACTTACTACTCTATGCTTTGTTATATGGTAACAAAACACTCTGCGCTGGGTTATTTCACTTGGTCTTCAAATTAAGCTTGGTCTTGTTTGCTGGCAGATAAAAAAATGAGAATAAAAAAGTAGTTATGATTCTAGTAGATGAGGATGGGTGGTTACTTGTTGAGATTTTTAGTAATGTTTTTATTTATTATTCAAGTTATCTTGTAAATCATTATTTGTAATTATATATTAGAAAAAATTGCAGCAAAATATGTATTTTCAAGAATATATTCTCAACTTTAAATCGGTTCAAGTTAATACCTTGGTACTTTCCAAAAGTTTCAAGATGTTACCTTCTATTAGTGAACTGTTAGATTTTCACCCCCACTTAACTTGCAATATGGACTAAATTTTCCCCAGACCACATATCAAATATATCCTGCCCTAAGTTAATTTAATTTCATTATTTTTTGTTTCACTCTCTTCTCGATCTCTCTCGTGCCATCAAACCATCTGACATACTAAACCATAGAAATTTTGTAAATGTGAGAAAATTGTTTGTCCCAAACCTTACACCCCCAGTTTTATTGTTTCTTGCCCTAATTTTTTCATAATCTCTGTCCCCTATTGTTTGATCGCGTGATTGACTAGGGCCGAGCTCCGACTTTCATAGGTCCTTGGTTGACCTCTCATAAGGGTCTGTTTGGTTGTCGTAATTGGCCGTAATTCGTAAGTTATAATTGGTAAACTCTTTTACAGTTGTAAAGGAGTTACATGCATGTAAGTTTTACAGTATTTGGTTGGTAATATAAAGTTCTAAGTGGAAAGTGTATTGTATTTTACGGTGTTTGGTTGTTATAATGTGTAAGTCGTAAGTGAAAAAATTGACCACAAAGTTAACTATTTGGTGATTTAAAAGTTTTAATATTGCAAATAAATATTAAAATGCTAAACATTAAAATTTTTTAATATTAACATAAAAAAATAATACAAATTTGTCTGACCACAAAATTAACTGTAACTAGCCTGTAAGTGAGTAGTAATTGGGTTACAAGTGAGTGATAGTTGAGTTGCGTAAGTCTTTTACGAATTACGGTCCAAACAAACGTCGTAGTTGTAATTGGGTTGTAAGTCATTTATGAATTACAGACTTTTACGCCTTTTACGGCGAACCAAACAGCCCCTTACTATATTATGACTTGTTTGAATTGGGAATTCTCCCTAATCTCGCCAAATACATGAAATATATTTGTTTCGCCATCGTCCCCCCCCCCCCCCCCCCCCAACATGATCACTCTAGGAAACGATCAACGCCTTTGTCGTCATCTGCCATTGAGCGTTTAAGGCTCCAACATTTCTCCCATTCCATTTCTCTCTCCCCCTCTGGCAGTAAATTAGGTTAATTTACTATCACCTAAAGAATTAAAGAAAACTAAGCATCGAAATTTTGTCGTTAAGTAATGATCGTTATTGCTGATGGGCTATTGATATTATGTTGCATAAAAGCGCTAGCATTTTAGGTGGAGTTGTCCAAATTCTTATATATCCAAGACCATCCCCTCATGTCTAGCCGATGTGGGACTATTTGTTCGACCCAAAATTTCAACATTCCCCCCTCGAACAAAGAGTTCTCTGCAAGCTCAACTATCCGCGTGGGTGGAGGCGTGTCTTACGTGAAGCACAAATTGCAGTTTCATGCACACCACTGCCGAAACCTCGAGAGCCCAACAAGCTTTACTCGAGAGCCCAACAAGTTTTATGGGAGCCGGCCTACTGTGTCTTTTTGCGTCATTGGGGTGATCAGACCCATTGCGCCTTTTGCGCCATTGAGAGGATCAACATCATCGAACATCACCCACATACACGACTAAGTTTGAAACCTAGTTTTAATATCAATTGAAGGACTTGTGGCGCGATCCCTAAAGACTAGCCTTTTAGGTAAAGTTGCCCAAATCCTTATATACTCAAGATCATCTCTATGTCTAACCGATATGAGACTATTTGTTCGACCCAAATTCCAACATAGCTTGCAAGCTAAATCCAAATAATTGCTTACAATGTACATCCAACATGCAAACTTTATAACACTATAACAAAAGTATAAAATGCAACATACTAATCACTAATTAACTAATTTTATCATAAATTTTTTTCTATTTTTTAATATTATCACTAATTAAATAAATTATGTCATGCTAAACAATAAAATTTTTTAGAAATTTATCACAATGGCAAGAAAAACAAAATCACTGAGTACTACAAATTAAAAGAAATTTTAGCATACCAACTATGACAATGAGAAGGTGGCGTGGCTCATGACTAGCCTTGCTCGCGGTTTGCAGTGGAAGCCGTCCAGTCCTTGACTTCTTGCTCGAGTGTTCTAGTATTATAGAGAGCGACTATAGAAATTTGAAGTGAGATCGAGAGAGGGGGGGGGGGGAGGGAGGGGGGGGGAGAGGAGAGAGAGAGAGAGAGAGAGAGAGAGAGATTTGGGGATTTAGAGTTTAGGAATTTGAGAATTGGAGGTCTAGTGATTGGAGACTGAGAGAGAAAGAGACAGAGAGGAGGTGATATTTAGGGTTTTGAGAACTAAGAGTAAGAAAGAGAGAAGGATCGGGGAATCGAGACCATGAGGATGTTTTCTCTATGGCAGAGATCAGAGATGAGAGAGTGAGGCCGAGAGCAGGTTGCGAGTTAGAACTCGTTGCGAAGAGAAAAGTGAGAGAAACCATATGGCCCTTGGCTAGAAATTTGAGTGAGAGTGGATGTGAAACCCATGCGGACCCAAGAGAGAACGATAAATGAGAGTGTGAGCTGAGGGGCACAAATTACACGCGCCCCGTAACCCCCTCCCTCCGTCAATGCCGATGGGATTAGCGTAGCAACTTGAACCAATAGAAAGTTGAGGTATTTTCTTGAAACTACCCCAAAAGGTGGGAACATGTTGGTGCAATTTCCCCTATATATTATTATCCCAAAATCAACTTTTATTGGTATGAAAGTTTGAGGCCTCAATGAATAGCAAAAATATCATTATCCAAAACTCAAAATTTATATGGTATCAAAGCTCAAGATCCTAGCCACTCTCACAAACTAGCGAGAATGTTGACAACCCATTCTTCATTCATCATTAAGATAGGTCTCAGGTGTTGTCCTTGTTTCCAATCTGCTCACCAGCAACACAAACTTTTCATCTGCACTGTGTTGGGAAAAAAATGTTCATAGTTTTTACTGTAACTCACTCCTTATATTGGATCTCACAATGCAATGAAGTTTCAAACTCAACATAGTCATTCTTAACATAAGAATTTATCAACCCATTTAAGTCCACTCCATGTTCCAAAGAATGGCAAATGTTAATGTAATTTGTGGTCTTGGTTATGTTTTAATGAGCTGGAAGAAGCTACATCTTCTTACATTTAGATTATGCATATGCATAAAACAAAAATCATCACCATGGTATACTTCACAAGCACAAAGTAATATAAATTACGAAGTAGTATGCCAAAGCTGTCATGGACCAAATGATGATGACTCTACATTGTCCCAATTGGTGTGCAGGACACAGGAACATAATAGTGGAGTCACTGCCCAATTCAAATAGTCAAAAACTTACATCTTGCCTTACATAGTTGAGACAGTTCAAGGGATTTTTTTTTCTTTTCTCCACATACAAGTCAATTGCTCAAGCTGAGTGTCTCATCTCATGTCACCAGCGGCGGACGCAAGAAATTTTTTCAGCGTTGAAATAAATGTAATAAGAATTTTGACCTTCGAAAGCCTATTTTTATAAATTATCATTTGAGGTAGAGCTCTAAAGTATCTTTATTTTGATAAAAATAATCTAAAAAGAAGAAATTATATACAAAAAATTACATATTATATATACTACTCTATATAATTTATAAAACAAGTTTGCGCGTGATGTGTATGTGAGTCCGCCCCTGCATGTCACAATCATTAATGAATTCCTTTTCTCTATTATGATCAATCGCAGAATATGGTAAGTTAGTTATCGATCGATTTCCTTAACTTGGTACCCTCTGAACTAGATTGTTATATGTACATGACGTTCTAACATTAGGGATTTAACTTTTCCCCATTGTAATGAGACACATTTTATGAGATTGCTATTGTGTGAAGAAGTAAAAAATATTATTTATTAGCTATTATGACAGATGGTTTTGATAAAATAAAAAAAAAACTAGTAGATCGTTAATGACTATGACATGAAATTTGTTTTTGATGATGAATATAATATTTAATATATCTTGATAAAAACTATAATTCTGACATAATCAAGGATATGTAAAATGTAGTAGTAGCAAATGTCAGAACTTGTGGAGGTAAAGCAAGTGATTTTTCTATCACAATTGGATTACATCAAGGATCTGCGTTGAGTCCATTCTTATTTGTCATGGTGATGGATGAGCTTACTAGAGCTATTCAAGATGAGATACCGTGGTGTATGCTATTTGCTGATGATATTGTCCTCTTCGATGAGACGAGAGCTGAGGTAAATGTCAAATTGAAGTTATTGAGGCAAACTCTAGAATTTCAAGGTTTTAAATTAAGTAGGGTCAAAATAGAGTATATGGAGTGTGTAATACCCCGTTCCCGGAATACGTACTTAGTTGCGTATTCAGATTTTCCGATCGTATTTTTTCGATTTGTTTCCTGTATTTATTCTGTATTATGAATTCCTTATATGATTGTTTTGTCTTGGATTTGGATTCGTGGACTCGGAGTCAGCCCTAGTCTGAACCGAAGGCCCGATCCTAGAGTATTACTCGGTTTGGTCTTTCCGGTGATTAGATTTGACCGATTTCAGTTTCAAATATTATTTTCCAATATATTAGATTTTCTGTGATTTTCTAGATTTTTCTGGAATTAAAATGAATTTCTTCAAAACCGGTGTCGGCCAGTGCCGCTGACCGATTCCCAAATTTTTATCTTACAAACTGTTTAGAATTTCTAGAGGGTTCTTTAGACATTTCTTCTTAGAATTATGTTTAATACTTAAATACTTTTTCTGAAGATTTTACGAATTTATGGATATTCTCCCGGAGTCGGTAGAAGACTGATTCCAGTATTTTTATTTCACAAACAGTTAGGAATTTCATGATGGTCCTTTAGACTTTATTTCTTAGAATTATATTTTCTACCTACATTCTTTTTCTGAGGATTTTATGATTTTATGAAAATTCCACCGGAGTCGGTATCGGCCGTATCGCTGGTTGACTCCGGATTTTTAATTGGCAAACCGGATAGAATTTCTGCAAACCGATTTCATATTACGTCTCAAGATATTATTTTCTATTTTCTGTAATTTTTGGGCACCGTTCGGGATACGTCGAATTTTAAGCCGAATTAAATAATATTATTTTAATATTTAAAAATCCCTTTTCTTTTCTTTCTTTTCTTTTCTTTTCTTTCTTCTTCTCCATTCTTCCAGCGACTTCACCCCCACCGCCCTACTGTTCACCCACCGCATCTCTCCCCTTTTTAAACCCATCCCTCCTCTCTCTCTCTTCAATTCTCTCTCTCACTTTCCCAAGCTCTCTCTCTCTAAACCCTCTCTCTCTCTCTACTCTCTCTCTCTCTCCATCTCTCCCCCTCTCTCTCTCTGCATCCGGCCAGCACAGGGCGGCGGCCTGGCCGTTGCCAGCGGCCAGGCCAGGCGGAGCGGCGCCGGAGGCCGGCCAGGCCAGGCCCGCCGGCGGAAGGCGCCGGCGGCGCAGGTGGGGGGGCGTCAGCCCCCACCTTTATCTCTCTCTCCCTCTCTCTTTGGCGCAGTAGGGGCGACCGACGCCGGAGCGGCGCCGGGGCGGCGGCCACGCCGGCGAGGTGGCCAGCGCCGGCGGTAGCCGGTGCGGGCGGCGGGCGCAGGCCGGCGCCGGGCGCCGGGCAGCAGGCGGCGGCAGCAGCAGCATACGCTGCTGCTGTTGGGCTGATTGGGGAAGAAACCCAATTGGGTTTTGGGTTTGGGTTTGTTCCAAACCCGACCCGTTTACACCCGGACCCGACCCGTTAAGGTATATTTTCATTTTAGCCCCTATTAAATTATTAATTACGTTTAGGCCCCTGATAAATTACATATAGCCCCCTAGATATTTTCTGTTATTACAAAATTAACCCCCTTTTATGCTTTTTAGTATTCGGGCGATATCGGGAGCATCCGGACTCCGATTCGGGCGATTCTGGAACCGTTGCGATCGTGGAGAAGAGAGCTACGGTTCTACGGCTAGTTTGTGCGTATTCTTACTCACCAAGACTTGTCTATTTCCTTGTATATTCATGTTTCCATATCATGTCCACTTTTATCTTCAAACCATGATTATTTAGTCACCAAACACAACCACCATTAGGATCTGTTCTGTACCCTGTTTTCGGACTGTTAGGCGACTTGACCTAGAACCTAGTCGACTAGAAACCCTTAGCTGAAACTTAACCTTTTCTGGAAACACAGTATTAGTCGACTTACCTATTTTCCTAGTCGACTAGAGACCCTTAGTCGACTACACTCTTGACCCTAGTCGACTAACCTTGCTTGAAACCAGAAACCTTAACTCTCGGCCCTAGTCGACTTGACTATATTATTAGTCGACTATAGACTATTAGTCGACTACCCATTCTTCCCTAGTCGACTAATTTATCCTGAGACAGAAACCCCAACTTTCTATATCACAGACTTAGTCGACTTAAGTATCTGTTAGTCGACTTAAGATCATTATTAGTCGACTACCCCTCCTAACCTAGTCGACTAACTATTCCCTGAAACCAAACCCAACTCTCTGGAAACCAGTTCTAGTCGACTATACCAGACTGTTAGTCGACTAACTCCACTATTAGTCGACTACTCTTCCATCCTAGTCGACTAACTTTGCCTAGCCATCTTAGTTGATTCCTTTCTTGAACATGAACCTTACCCTCTAGACTTACATCACCTATATGTATTACTTGACTTGTCTCTAGACACACATCATCTTCCATTCTTTCTCTCTCTCATCTTCACTCTACATATTTATATCACAGGTTATGGCGCATCCCGAGCTTCCGAGGATTTCGGATATTTCGGTATATTGGTGACTCAGGCGAGTGTTCTCACTCGCTACCCTCTTGCTTCTCATTCCATTTATTATGATAGTATTCTCGCACTAGTCTTCATGTATTGTATTTCATGCTTTATATCTTTTATTGCTTATACCATGCGTGGCCGACCCTTCGTGGTCGTTGGACTTTGGATTACTGTTATGTTTACACTTGCCCTACTACTACTTCAGACTTGTTAGTTGCATGTTTCCTTTTAACACATGTATATCACCTGACATCTAGAGTGTTATCACCTGACCACCTGACATACTACTACTTGGCTAGACCCTCTTGGTATGACCTGACTTACCCAGACTATTATCAATCTCTTGACATAACTTACCACCTGATTATTATCAATCTCTTATATGTTTGGTTGCTTATTCATTATCACCATCCTATCATGCTATCACCTTACACCCAGCATGATAACTTGACTTGTGATTGTCATCTTTACGGGAACTTGACTTATTATCCTGTATCATGATCAGTGACCTGTATATTGTATTCCTGCTTTACATGCAGTGACCTGACTATATAGTACTTATGTACTCCTAATTTCCTGATCATGCCTAATTCCTGATTATTCCCGTAAAGTGATAATTAAACTATTGAATCTTAAAATGGACCAACTTGTATTGGGTCGGGGGAAACATGCGGATATCGATATGTGTTCGTGTTTACAGTGGCATTAGGTTGTGCACTTTATATCCGGTCTGACCTGTGGTACTCCAGGGGACCGAGGGGAGAGCTGGCTCCCTTATTCCTGGCTTCATTATTATTATAAGGGCATACATAAGTCCCTCCTGGATAGGCCTCGCGGCTGTTTCCGTCTCCATGCAGCGGAATACCCTTGACCGTGGTCCCGGGCAAGCACGGGACCCACTGTAAACATAGTTCGTCGATACAACCGCTGATTTCCAATAACAACCTCGACTTCCTTATATATGGATGTATGTGAGTTGGCTGTACACCGAGCTACATACCTAGATATATGGGTAAGACGAGTAATAATAAAGTGTCATAATAATCGGCTCTTTAAGTTGTAAGTAGAGGTATGTGGAATGGGACGCATACCAAAGCCTACATCTTAAATAGCTATGAATTTGTGCTGTGCCTTACCGTATTTGCTTTTCCCGGACTTTATATCGGATTTCATGTTTTATGAGTATTATGATATGACTACCTTGTAGCTCGTCCTTGGTTTTATTCTGATTTCCTGTTTTATGATTATCATGCCATATCTATTCTTACCTGCTCTATCCTATCTGCCTCCTGAGTATTCCCACTTGATATATGCATTATTGTGCTCACCCTGCTTCACCACTTGGTTTTGCTTCTACATTCGCCTGGGGAGTATCATTTGACTCCCCTGGATTCTCACGTCCAGGTCTTGGAGCTAGGAGCGTGTGTTCAGAGTAGCGCAGCGGTAGCGTGGATCCCCAGCAGGCCTTTCAGAGTTCCATCCTTCCAGGCCCTCTGTGAGTCTCTCGAGTTTCTCTTTTTAAACTCGTGAGTACCTTTATGCTGTTTTACACTTGTACATCTGCTTGTATTCCCGCATTTGCGCATATTAGTGATATGATATTCATGTAATATTGTAATCACTCTGGTGATAATTCTGTAATTGTATATATGTGTTGGAATGTATAATGCACCATATGCTTCCGTACTCTGATTCTTGTCTGTACTGATGCTTAGCGTATATACGGGAGGGTAGTTCTGACCTACGTATATACGTTGCAGTGACGACCCCGTATCGCCGGGATCGGGGCGTTACAGGTTGGTATCAGAGCATAGGTCAACTTAGGCTCGTCAGAGCTTAGGTCAGCTTAGGCTCTAACCTCCTCAGTACGTCCAGAAGGCAAATCAATGGTAAAGAGATTTGCAACTGGAATACATGAGTCTTGGTTATACATTCCAACTACAAGTGCAGAGTTATCTATTTCTTGACTATCTTTCCTTTGATTTCAAATCCCTCCTTGACTATCTTTTCCTTAGATTCCTGATCTTTCCTATCCTTCCCCGTTTTGGTTTTATGTTTTGGTTTTATGAAGCCTTATACTATTTTAAGATATGACTAGACTAGAGAGGTAGTGGCTGGTTCAGAATGAAGCTATTATGTGATCTCTTCGGCCAATTCTATGAAGCTTGGTATTCTCCAGATCGAATCTGATCTGGCTATCTTTCAGAAGACAGCAGTCGGGATTCTTAATTATCGGTCTTCTTTATTATACTCAGGATTTTCGGGGTTTTCTTTATTACACAGCCACGACATCATCAGTATTCATTTATTTCACAGCCACGACATCATCAGTATTATTCAGCATTAGTCTAAAGATTTATTACACAGCCACGACATCATCAGCCGGAAATGCAGAGTATGATTATTATTCAGTCGACTTGAGAGCCTTACCTCTAGTGCCTCATATCTTAATTGGTATAGATTCCACCTTTGTCCCCTTTGTATTCAATTTGCCCCTTAACGAAATTGCGAGGACGCAATTTTTTGTAAGGTGGGTGGATTGTAATACCCCGTTCCCGGAATACGTACTTAGTTGCGTATTCAGATTTTCCGATCGTATTTTTTCGATTTGTTTCCTGTATTTATTCTGTATTATGAATTCCTTATATGATTGTTTTGTCTTGGATTTGGATTCGTGGACTCGGAGTCAGCCCTAGTCTGAACCGAAGGCCCGATCCTAGAGTATTACTCGGTTTGGTCTTTCCGGTGATTAGATTTGACCGATTTCAGTTTCAAATATTATTTTCCAATATATTAGATTTTCTGTGATTTTCTAGATTTTTCTGGAATTAAAATGAATTTCTTCAAAACCGGTGTCGGCCAGTGCCGCTGACCGATTCCCAAATTTTTATCTTACAAACTGTTTAGAATTTCTAGAGGGTTCTTTAGACATTTCTTCTTAGAATTATGTTTAATACTTAAATACTTTTTCTGAAGATTTTACGAATTTATGGATATTCTCCCGGAGTCGGTAGAAGACTGATTCCAGTATTTTTATTTCACAAACAGTTAGGAATTTCATGATGGTCCTTTAGACTTTATTTCTTAGAATTATATTTTCTACCTACATTCTTTTTCTGAGGATTTTATGATTTTATGAAAATTCCACCGGAGTCGGTATCGGCCGTATCGCTGGTTGACTCCGGGATTTTTAATTGGCAAACCGGATAGAATTTCTGCAAACCGATTTCATATTACGTCTCAAGATATTATTTTCTATTTTCTGTAATTTTTGGGCACCGTTCGGGATACGTCGAATTTTAAGCCGAATTAAATAATATTATTTTAATATTTAAAAATCCCTTTTCTTTTCTTTCTTTTCTTTTCTTTTCTTTCTTCTTCTCCATTCTTCCAGCGACTTCACCCCCACCGCCCTACTGTTCACCCACCGCATCTCTCCCCTTTTTAAACCCATCCCTCCTCTCTCTCTCTTCAATTCTCTCTCTCACTTTCCCAAGCTCTCTCTCTCTAAACCCTCTCTCTCTCTTCTACTCTCTCTCTCTCTCCATCTCTCCCCCTCTCTCTCTCTGCATCCGGCCAGCACAGGGCGGCGGCCTGGCCGTTGCCAGCGGCCAGGCCAGGCGGAGCGGCGCCAGAGGCCGGCCAGGCCAGGCCCGCCGGCGGAAGGCACCGGCGGCGCAGGTGGGGGGGCGTCAGCCCCCACCTTTATCTCTCTCTCCCTCTCTCTTTGGCGCAGTAGGGGCGACCGACGCCGGAGCGGCGCCGGGGCGGCGGCCACGCCGGCGAGGTGGCCAGCGCCGGCGGTAGCCGGTGCGGGCGGCGGGCGCAGGCCGGCGCCGGGCGCCGGGCAGCAGGCGGCGGCAGCAGCAGCATACGCTGCTGCTGTTGGGCTGATTGGGGAAGAAACCCAATTGGGTTTTGGGTTTGGGTTTGTTCCAAACCCGACCCGTTTACACCCGGACCCGACCCGTTAAGGTATATTTTCATTTTAGCCCCTATTAAATTATTAATTACGTTTAGGCCCCTGATAAATTACATATAGCCCCCTAGATATTTTCTGTTATTACAAAATTAACCCCCTTTTATGCTTTTTAGTATTCGGGCGATATCGGGAGCATCCGGACTCCGATTCGGGCGATTCTGGAACCGTTGCGATCGTGGAGAAGAGAGCTACGGTTCTACGGCTAGTTTGTGCGTATTCTTACTCACCAAGACTTGTCTATTTCCTTGTATATTCATGTTTCCATATCATGTCCACTTTTATCTTCAAACCATGATTATTTAGTCACCAAACACAACCACCATTAGGATCTGTTCTGTACCCTGTTTTCGGACTGTTAGGCGACTTGACCTAGAACCTAGTCGACTAGAAACCCTTAGCTGAAACTTAACCTTTTCTGGAAACACAGTATTAGTCGACTTACCTATTTTCCTAGTCGACTAGAGACCCTTAGTCGACTACACTCTTGACCCTAGTCGACTAACCTTGCTTGAAACCAGAAACCTTAACTCTCGGCCCTAGTCGACTTGACTATATTATTAGTCGACTATAGACTATTAGTCGACTACCCATTCTTCCCTAGTCGACTAATTTATCCTGAGACAGAAACCCCAACTTTCTATATCACAGACTTAGTCGACTTAAGTATCTGTTAGTCGACTTAAGATCATTATTAGTCGACTACCCCTCCTAACCTAGTCGACTAACTATTCCCTGAAACCAAACCCAACTCTCTGGAAACCAGTTCTAGTCGACTATACCAGACTGTTAGTCGACTAACTCCACTATTAGTCGACTACTCTTCCATCCTAGTCGACTAACTTTGCCTAGCCATCTTAGTTGATTCCTTTCTTGAACATGAACCTTACCCTCTAGACTTACATCACCTATATGTATTACTTGACTTGTCTCTAGACACACATCATCTTCCATTCTTTCTCTCTCTCATCTTCACTCTACATATTTATATCACAGGTTATGGCGCATCCCGAGCTTCCGAGGATTTCGGATATTTCGGTATATTGGTGACTCAGGCGAGTGTTCTCACTCGCTACCCTCTTGCTTCTCATTCCATTTATTATGATAGTATTCTCGCACTAGTCTTCATGTATTGTATTTCATGCTTTATATCTTTTATTGCTTATACCATGCGTGGCCGACCCTTCGTGGTCGTTGGACTTTGGATTACTGTTATGTTTACACTTGCCCTACTACTACTTCAGACTTGTTAGTTGCATGTTTCCTTTTAACACATGTATATCACCTGACATCTAGAGTGTTATCACCTGACCACCTGACATACTACTACTTGGCTAGACCCTCTTGGTATGACCTGACTTACCCAGACTATTATCAATCTCTTGACATAACTTACCACCTGATTATTATCAATCTCTTATATGTTTGGTTGCTTATTCATTATCACCATCCTATCATGCTATCACCTTACACCCAGCATGATAACTTGACTTGTGATTGTCATCTTTACGGGAACTTGACTTATTATCCTGTATCATGATCAGTGACCTGTATATTGTATTCCTGCTTTACATGCAGTGACCTGACTATATAGTACTTATGTACTCCTAATTTCCTGATCATGCCTAATTCCTGATTATTCCCGTAAAGTGATAATTAAACTATTGAATCTTAAAATGGACCAACTTGTATTGGGTCGGGGGAAACATGCGGATATCGATATGTGTTCGTGTTTACAGTGGCATTAGGTTGTGCACTTTATATCCGGTCTGACCTGTGGTACTCCAGGGGACCGAGGGGAGAGCTGGCTCCCTTATTCCTGGCTTCATTATTATTATAAGGGCATACATAAGTCCCTCCTGGATAGGCCTCGCGGCTGTTTCCGTCTCCATGCAGCGGAATACCCTTGACCGTGGTCCCGGGCAAGCACGGGACCCACTGTAAACATAGTTCGTCGATACAACCGCTGATTTCCAATAACAACCTCGACTTCCTTATATATGGATGTATGTGAGTTGGCTGTACACCGAGCTACATACCTAGATATATGGGTAAGACGAGTAATAATAAAGTGTCATAATAATCGGCTCTTTAAGTTGTAAGTAGAGGTATGTGGAATGGGACGCATACCAAAGCCTACATCTTAAATAGCTATGAATTTGTGCTGTGCCTTACCGTATTTGCTTTTCCCGGACTTTATATCGGATTTCATGTTTTATGAGTATTATGATATGACTACCTTGTAGCTCGTCCTTGGTTTTATTCTGATTTCCTGTTTTATGATTATCATGCCATATCTATTCTTACCTGCTCTATCCTATCTGCCTCCTGAGTATTCCCACTTGATATATGCATTATTGTGCTCACCCTGCTTCACCACTTGGTTTTGCTTCTACATTCGCCTGGGGAGTATCATTTGACTCCCCTGGATTCTCACGTCCAGGTCTTGGAGCTAGGAGCGTGTGTTCAGAGTAGCGCAGCGGTAGCGTGGATCCCCAGCAGGCCTTTCAGAGTTCCATCCTTCCAGGCCCTCTGTGAGTCTCTCGAGTTCTCTTTTTAAACTCGTGAGTACCTTTATGCTGTTTTACACTTGTACATCTGCTTGTATTCCCGCATTTGCGCATATTAGTGATATGATATTCATGTAATATTGTAATCACTCTGGTGATAATTCTGTAATTGTATATATGTGTTGGAATGTATAATGCACCATATGCTTCCGTACTCTGATTCTTGTCTGTACTGATGCTTAGCGTATATACGGGAGGGTAGTTCTGACCTACGTATATACGTTGCAGTGACGACCCCGTATCGCCGGGATCGGGGCGTTACAGAGTGTAAATTCAGTAAACAGGAAATCAAGATTATAGTATTGTGACACTAGACGGACAATGAATACCGATAAGCAGTCCTTTAAGTACTTGGGTTCTATTATCTAAAAGGATGGGGAGATCAATAATGATGTCAATCATAAAATCCAAGCCGGCTGGTTGAAATGGAGGAGCGCAACAGAAGTTTTATGCGACTGTAACATTCCGTTATGGCTGAAAGGAAAGTTTTATCGGACTACTTTTACACCAATTTTATTATATGGCACAGAATGTTGGGTTATAAAGAGATATCATGCTCAAAAGATAAGTGTAGAAAAAATGCACATGCTTCGTTGGATGTAATATAAATGGAAGTAATATGACAAGATATAGAATGAAGGCATATTGCTCGATAGGAATGAGTGGAGAAAGCTAATCCATGTGCCCGATCCGGCATAATTCTCTTTTGGTTAATGTAGCCTATGCCAAATACTTGGGACAAATGGCTTAGTTGTTGTTGTTGTATAAAAACTATAATCTGACTATATTAATTTCGACATGATTAACAAATAGGTTGATCATGAACAAAACAATTCTAACTATATCTTAATAGTAACTATATTCTAACTATAGTAATTTCTGTTTAATAGTAAATTTTTTAATTTCTAATTATTGAATTGTAAAGACAAATTGCTCCCCAGTAAGTGGATGGAGTTAAATAATAACCCAAGAGTACATCTGTGATACACCTTTAATGTTTGCAGAGCTTCTACTGTTTTCTTCCTTTGCAGAAAGGATGTTTATGAGTACATCTAGCTACACATTTGATGTTTGCAGAGCTTTCTTTCTTAGCACAAAGAACAAGATAGGGAGATGGAGGAGAGTTTCTTTACACACACACACACACACACACACACACAAAGGGACATAGAAAACATATACTTGCCATCAGACTTGGCCAGGTTAGCAACCATACCATATTGCAGCTATTATGCTGCAACCAGCAACTTCAGAAAATGCTACTAATTCACAACTTCGACTCTGAAAAATAAACAAGTCAATCAATTTGCTTTACAAGCAAAGATTAAGACCAGAGATTAGTTGTCAAACTAAGGGCCTGTTTGTTTTGAATGAAACCTCTCAGGAAAATTTACTTTAGCAGTAGCTTTGTGTTAGATTTCAACTTTTTTTTGTTTCAGCTGGTTTTGTCGCGCAGCACACTAGAAACTACTCAGCAATCTGACAACTTTTCTGGTTCGCGTGGAATTGCTGAGCAACAAGGCAGTTGCTCAGCAATCTGAAAATTTCTTTGAGGACCAAACACACCCTAAATGTGAAACTGCAGATCAGTCACTAGTTCAAACAATATCACTGGCAGTATCAAACCAAAGCATCACAACGTTCCCCATTTGGTTTGGCTGAGAAAATCTCATCCAGGGCTAAACTAGAATGCAATGCTAAATATACTGTTACTGCATTAACGCATTAGCAATGCTGTATCCCTCAGCAATGCTTTGGCATACAGACAAACTATTCTGGTCTTCACAAGGCTGCTTCGTAGCAGACGAAACAAGCACCAGTGCACAAAGTCGAACAAGAACGCGCCAAGCCTCATCAATGAATAAAGTTTATGAACTACCAGAATGAAATAGAACAGGGAAATCACCAAAGTGTCATCAATCATCAAAATTAACATTGAAAAGTAAAACACAGAAAAAGCTATTACGTTTGGATAGTTACGAGGATATGATAATATGTAGGCAAACAAAAGATAGAAAAGCCAAAATGTCATGGGAGTCTCGATGAAACTTAAAGCCTAAGCAAAAATTTCAAGATTATAGCATGTTGAGCAAGTGAATTAAAAGGTGCCATCGTCCCTCAACGGTTTGCCTTCGCAACACGTTCAATCTCATCCTTCTTTTTGATAGCATAACTGTCACAACAAAATAAAACATTAGTTTCAGTTCATTTTTTAATGACACTCCAAATAAAAAGAAAGGTGGCAACGACTAAAATCCGTGCCTCTGTGGGATCTTGAAAGGAAACCTAAGGCATTAGAAGTGCTAAATATCAGGAGGAGATCAACACTATCTATACCTGTTAGAAGAACCCTTGGCTGCATTGATGAGCTCATCAGCAAGGCATTCAGCAATAGTCTTGATGTTTCTGAAAGCACTTTCTCGAGCACCAGTAGTAAGAAGGTAAATTGCCTGGTTTACTCTCCTCAGTGGGGAGATATCAACAGCTTGACGTCGTACCACACCAGCTGATCCAATTCGGGTAGCATCTTCTCTCGGTCCACTAACACATTAAAGCAACCAAGAGAGGTACAGAGTTACATGAGGCAATTTAGTAGAATTTGGCAGAAAGCGGAAAGTTAAAGGTTCCTTGTTACTGCATGCATCTGTTTATCCTGAAAAATAGTCTCCTTAAAAGCACTTGGTCATACATTTGAAAAGAACAGTGAACATGCAGACTGATTTCTCAAGCAAAAGCAGCATAAAGCTCAAAATAGCTTTCAAACACAGCAGATACAAACAGGTAAAATAATTTCCCTCTGTATCATAATTAAAATATTGTAGAAGTTTTTTCAACTACTGTAGAGGAAAAACAACCAACTCATAATTAAGATTCTACTCGGTAAGAAGCAATAGTCAATACTCAATAGTCATGGAGAACATATTTTATTGTTAACTTGAAGAGTCAATCTAAATATAGTTCTAAACCACCAAAAATACTAGATGAATGGACAAAAGATCGTTTTGTTATCAAGAAATCAGAAAAATACATTGTGAAGTTGTTGGATATGAAGCTTAGAATGTTTAAAATATCATAGATTGCCAACACATTGCATTGGTTACCAGTAACATTAAAGTACATAGATATACCTAAATACTAAACAAAGTTTAAAACATATGCAGCGTTTTGAATGAGAGGACTCAGAGTATGTATAGTCTTGTGCTTGAATAGCATTCTTAGAACAAGTTGTTTCGTCATCATTTTTCTGCACTATTTATTTATGAAGCCAGTTTGTAATTGGAAACCATATATTATTCACAGATTTAAACATGCAAGCAGCATTGTGGATGACAGGCTAATATAACATGTAAATTTGAAATGTTTCATAAATAATATGCAGCAAAAAGAAATGTAGTGAATAGAAAAGACAAAAATATCATTTAATTTTTCTTAAATATATCCCCACCTGCAGCCAATTAGTGAGAAGATTGCAAAAAATCAGAGATGCTTTACTGAATCCCTGCCTTTCACTATACGAGGATTACAATATCCCATCCAACCATGCTTAAGTAACTTTTAAAACACCAGATTTAGGCATACTCCCTTTCTAATGTACTTCATTATAAAGCCTAAACAAATCGTGAAACAGGAAAACCATATGCCTAGGCTACCACTAGAAGAAACTATATGCAGTCCTGCCCATTTTACATGCAGCAATTAAATTACTGAATAATTAAATCTAACAGAAAGGCTGCAAAATGTGACACCATCAACAAGAAAAGAATAAAGCATTAATTATTTTGGTAAACCGCACGACAAAATCTACAACTTAAATGGCCAGAATGGTCTCTCACCTGTTAATAACAGCATCCACAATTACTTGGATGGGGTTCAGGTCTGTAAGTAGATGAATGAGCTCCATTGCATGCTTGACAATGCGAACTGCCATCAGCTTCTTGCCATTGTTGCGGCCATGCATCATCAAAGAGTTTGTCAATCTCTCAACAATGGGACACTGGGCCTTACGGAACCGTTTCACAGAGTACCGTCCAGCAGTATGCGGCAGATATGTGGCATGCTTCCCAGGTCTTGCAGCAATATAGTCTGCTAGTGACATGTCACTCACCTATGTATAAATCAAGTAAAAAAAACTCAGAAGTTGACTATGGGAATGTACCGTAATGGTTCCAATTTAGTTGTATATGTATCAAATTTCATATTCGAATAGCCTGCCCTGGAAATTCATGCCTACTTGACTATTAAATTGCTTCCAAGTTCCAAGCAGCCAACTTGTGCTAAACAACACTTTCAAGTTACCACTTGATCTAATCATTTAAGTAATAGAACTATGATATGGCTACAAAAAACTTTGTACTCTCTAAATAGTAATGTATTAAAAGGAAATATTAATAATAACTTGAATGTTCTTCATTTTAACTCAAACAATGAACCGAAATGAGAATAAATCAGTAGGGTTGCATATAAACTTCAATAATCTAGAAAGCAAGAATGTTTGAAAGAAAAACAAAATCATTTGATTGTTTTCCTTTTCATGCAGTCAGTGAACCTAAATGAAAACAAATCTGGCACTCATTTATGATTTAACAGCCACCTCATTAACTAATCAAAACAATCTAATGAAAAGTACCCTAGTTTTCTCTAGAAACCTTGAATAGGGGATTTAAAGTGCTAAATACCTAGGAAACATAGAGTTTCAATGTTCCAAAAAAGTAAAAGTTGGCTTAGATGTAAGTGTCAACAAAATCACATGCCATTTTCTTTTAAAAGAAGGCAGTAATGTTCATATGGACTGGAAATTAGTTTTAGTGTGTTTGGATGTTTAACAAAATCACAAAAAATGTTTGATTTTGTGTGAATTTTGAAAATAGTAATTCATGATATTTTTTAGATGAGTGTTTGGATAGATAAGTGGAAAAATCTCTTAAAATCATGATTTTAGAAATTTCTATCCTGAATAGAAATTTTAAATTTCATGATTATCTTGTCTAGATACATGGTAGTATTCCTACTTAGACTTCATAACGTTCAAACGAAACAATGAATATTTAAATTCTTTAAAATCCTAATTCTGCAACTTTCAAGCACTAAAATTCTGATTTCTTCTGTTAAAATATCCAGCGCAGCCTTAGTGATCAGCCTCTGCTGTTCATATAGGCACATTATAGAAAACTTCAAGAACTAGTAGCCAAATTAACTACAAAATTTATAAGTCATGAAGTTAATTATAAACCTTAGTGCTCATAATTATAAAGGTCTAGCAATTTAAACAGTAAAGAGCATAAACTGTAACATAAATTGAAGTCAAACAAATGAAAGTGTTCCAGATGCATTCCCTTGTTACTAACTTTCATATTCTTATCTTTTATACCAAAAATTTATAAAGATTTGTGGTGTAAACAAATGAAAGATTTTTAATTGGCAGCCAGCCATTGGGAGCATTTCTAGATACGTTTTAGACCAGTTTATAGGTGAAATTTGATTAGTTTTTGGAGTTACATTGTATACTTCATCCTTCCACGAAGTGATACAAAGCAAAACAATCAACTTTATTGGAAAAACAAAGGACTTGGAAGTTTTTATGCATTCCATTGAAATAGACAACTTTTTTCCTCAAAATTCAACACAAAAAGAAAATTTGAGCAAAATCTGTATATAGATTGTGACAGCATTATCTACTTGCCATCTAGAAATAAACAAAGAACAATTAGAGTCGGTACAAAAACTTAAAATGGCAATAAACTATTTGGCCAAATTTGAGCTAACATGTAAAAATAGATCAAATTGCATGAAATGCACTCGAAATTAAGGAAGTTTAAATCCAGCTCTACGTAAAATTTTAAGCATCGGACTCTTGAGCAAATCAATTCACTAACCCTTCACATTTTTTTTCCAAAGCCACAGTTAAATTAGATTTAAAAAAAAATAAACATATAACAGCGACAAACAAAAATTTTGAAGGAATCTAATAGAAGTAAATTTTTAAATGGGCTTCACTAAATTTATCTATTTTAAAAATATATAAAGAAACAAAGAAAGGATTTTGATGACGAACCTCGACATCGTCGAAGGTCCATCGGTTGAAGAGCTTCACGTCGAGTTGGGCCACATCCGCCGCCGCCGCCGCCGCCATTGCAGATCAGAGATCTGAGGAGAGAGGCGCAGGAGAATGATGCGGGCGAAGGTTAGGGTTTTGAGATCGACTCGAGAGAGGCGAGGTTAGGGTTTATATGGGCAGCGGATATGACATGGTAACGGGTCGGGTTTGCTGGATTACAAACCGCGGCCGACTTGAACCCGTTTGGGTGAAATGAAGCCTGAAATCCGATTTTAAACCTAGGGGTGGCTAATGGGGCGGGTCGACCCGCCCCGCCCCATCCTGTGCGACCCGTTTGAGTCGCACAGGGCGGGTTACGGGTCAACCCGCACCCGCCCCTTTTAGGAGCGGGTGAACGGGTTGACCCGTCCCGTGTAAACGGGACGAATCTGATTCATCCCGTGACGAATCACGGGACGAATCGGGTCGGGGAAAATTCCCCGACCCCCCTCTCTAATTTTTTTTAAAATCCAATATTATTATATTACTGTTAGAGAGAAAAATTACTCTGAGGCCCCTAGATTCGTTTTAAATTTTTTTAAAGCCTAAACGGCTCAAAAAAGAGCCGTTGCGGGTGAAAAAAAGGGTGCCACGTGGCACCCTCTTATTCACCCACAACGACTCAAAAATGAGCTGTATATCTCTTAAAAAAAAATAAAAAACCCCCTAATCTCTATAAATACCCTCCACTCTCATTCACTTTCATCTCACTTCACCTCAACCCTCTCTCTTCTATTATAAATCACTCTTACAATTACAAATCTCTACAACTTCCAGTCTAGTCTAATGGAGCCCAACTGGAGTACTGGCGGTACCTCATCCGAAACCGGTGGTAGCTCTTCATCAACACACAATCCTTCATCTGCCGCACCTTACACCGATGCTGGCGGTAGCTCATCGTCAACATATGCCGCTTACCCACCATACAACTATGCTCCCCCAACATCCGCATTTGTTCCTATCACAGTTCGTCAAGCTATGCAATTGACTACAGTGGTTTTGTACCATATACACATGCTGCATATGCCAATGATAATGGTACAAGTCGGCATTCTATTTCCCTCCCTCCTCAATATTCCTCATATTCTCAACTTTTAATGTCAACATCACCAATGCACGCACAATCTCTGGCTCCTTTTTTTTACTGAAACACAAGAACAACACGATACACAACCAGCACAGTATGATACTATAGTTCAGAAACACAACAATCAACTAGCACAACCATTAAAGTAAGAGCCAAACTTCTCTAGTGTGGAACCATTTCGTAGAAAAAGTTGTTGACGGTAGAAGAAAGGTAGAATGTAAGTACTGTCATCAACTATTTGATCATAAAGAAGGATACATTACAGGTGTTCTTAATAAACACTATGAAAAAAAGCATGCTAAAAGTCACGGTTTACCACCAAAATAAGCACAAATATTAGCTGATTCAGGCACTTTCTCCACTTGGAGATATAAGCCTGAAGTAAATAAACATAAGTTAGCTGAATTTATTGTTCGAGCAGAACTTCCATTTTCTTTTACTGAATCAGATGCATTAGTTGATTATCTTAAATCTGTTTTTTCTCCTGATTATAAGAGAATTAGCAGACAAATTATACCAAAAGAAATTGAAGATTTATTTGTAAATAGAAAAATATTTTGAAGGCTCTTTTCACTAGTGATGCTAGAAAAATTTCATTAACTTCCGATATATGGGAAGCTTTAATCTTATTCATTATTTATGTGTTACTGCTCACTTTATTGATGATGACTGGATTTTACAAAAATGTATTTTATCATTTTCTAAATTTTCTGAGAAACATTCTGCTACAAATGTAGCAAATTCAATTTTTCTTACTTGTAAAATTATGGTATAGAAAATAAAATATTTTCTATTTTTTTGATAATGCAAGTGAAAATACTGCTTCAATAAGACAATAAAAATGATATTAAATTCGATTTTAAACGGTAAACTTTTCATGTTAGATGTGTTTGCCATATATTGAATTTATGTGTACAAGATGGTCTAAAAATCTTAGACAAATATATTTATAAAGTTAAAGAAATTATTTTACATATAAAACACAGTGGACCTAGGAGACAATCTTTTAAAAGTTATTGCCGACAATGTAGACTGAAGGAAAAACTACTCCAAGCAGATGTGAAAACTCGTTGAAATTAATGTACAATATGATTAAAGATTGCCTTCCTTATAAACAAGCAATTCAATTTTTACAGTAAATGAATGTTCATCTTTTTTATATTAGCGATGAAGAGTGGAAATTATATGAAATTTTTGTACTTTTCTAGAAAAATTTGACACTGCCCCAAAAGCACTTTCTGGTACATATTATCCCACATGTAACTTAGTTTTTTATAATCTTAATGAAATTGCTTAAGTATTTGCTGCATACAGAGATGATGACAGTCTTGAAGAGGTTATACATGATATGGAAGAAAAATTTCGAAAATATTTTGAAAATATGCCTTTTTATTTTACTTAGCTGCAATTATGGATCCTAAAATTAAAATAGATAATTTAAAACTTTTATTATCCAATTTATTTTATGTTTAAATTATGAACAAGATGTAGATAAATTACTTTTAGAAATTAGATCTCTTTTAGAAGAAATGTACTCATTGTACAGAGATGAGTTATTTCCCCTTCTCTTCTGAATTTAGGGCACTTACACCATCACAAACTTCTTCTACTAGTCTAGGTAAAAGATTATCTAATTTTAAAAGTTTACTTTCCTCTAATACTAGACAGAAACACTCTTCAGGAGCAGGTTCATTTGATGAACTTAATTTATATTTGAACACATTGCCTGCTGAAATAAATGAAAATGATGATGAATCATGGGAAACATTTGATGTTTTGTCATAGTGGAAAGAACAGAGAAAATAATTTCCTGTTCTTTCTACCATGGCCCGAGATATACTGACACCTCCGGCCTCTACAGTAGCATCCGAGAGCGCATTTTCTGCAGGTGGTAGAGTTTTGACACCCTGGAGGAGCAGATTAACGCCGAAACACTTAGAGATGGCTGTTTGCTTAAAGTACTGGTTCGATGCAGAAAGACACACACAAGGAAAAGCTATTCTAGATGAAGAATTTGAACAGGACGATGATGAAAAGTAGAGAACCACCAGAGTTTTTTATGTACATTGTATGAGATGAGCACCAGAGTTTTTATGTATATTATACGAGATGAGTTTTATGTACATTATATGTGATGAGCAGAATGGTATATGATTTTTTCATATTAATAAAATAATTTACCTTACAAAAAAACTTGTAATTAGTGAATATCAATTCTATTTTTTTTATAATTTTAGACATTTTTAAAATTTTTCCTCTTTTTATTTTTTTCCTTTCTTTATAACTTTAAAATTAAAATTTAAAAAAATTCGAATTAAAAAAAATTAAAAATTGCCTAGACGGGTCCAACCCATCTCGGCGAATCCTGTAACGAATCGGGTCATGAGACCCGATTCGTTACCCGGGTTTTCAACCCGTCTCGTCGAATCCGTGACGAGACGGGTCCAACCCGTCTCGTCACGGATTCGTTGGGCTGACGGGACGAATCAACCCGATTCGTCCCGTTAGCCAACCCTATTTAAACCGTTCTAAATTTGGGTGGGCTGGTGACTTGCTGCAATGGACCGGGTTCATCCCTGCCGCTAAGTTTGATCCATTAATTTAATTTAGATTCTTTTCGGTAATTTACAAGTCCATACTTTGCAATTTCTTATGAGGAAAGAAAAAAATATATTAAAAAAAATGGGGGTAAAGTATGCTTGTGAAGAATCCGATAACGTCATTCTAAGGTTTTTAAACTCTAATTTGACAGTAGCAATTGCTTACCCCTGAGCTCGTTATAGCTGGCGAACAAAAAACTGCGCGAACAAAAAAGTATGCTAGTTGTCTAGGTGTATGTGTATCAATCACAAATATGCTTATAAACATGTGCACACCTGTTAATAACACACATGATTATAAAAATGTATCAATTATGAATAGAATTTTGAGACTTAAAAGTATGTTTGTTCTTCAATTTATTTTAATAGAATGTTTTTCGAATTTTATTTAAATTTATGTTCTCTTTTTCTTAAAATGAAGAAAATAATATTCGTACTAATCATTATCAAGTTGAATCAAATTCAAAATAGCAAAGTAACTTGTCTGATATTAATTCTTTTATATTTTGAGTTCTCACAAGTGAACATTTGATATTCAAATCTAGCCGAATTCAAGCACTCACTAAAGCTCGAAATATAAACAAGCTGAATTCGAGTTGACTCGACACAAATTCAAGGTGAACTCTTAACCTACGCTCAAGTTCGGCTCGTTTCACACCCCTAGATACGGCAATCATGTCACATGAAAAATTGGTTATGTAAGTTTTATTCACTGTTCAATATAGGGCTTGTTTGGTTGTTGCAAGTTACTGTAAATCGTAAATCTTTAGAGCGTGTTGGTAAGTTGCAAAACATTTGCAAAATGCAAAAAGTTTTGCAACTTTACATTTAGTTGTTTGGTTCGTTTGCAAAATGTAAAATGCAAAACACTTTGCAACTCTTCTTTTCCCACTTGCAGTTGCTACAGTTAAATTGTGGTCATGTAAATCTCACTTTACACTCATATTTTCCACTTACAGTTGCTACAGTTAATTTTGTGGTCATGTAACTCACTTATAGTACACTTACAGTTCAAAACAGTTACTGATAATCAATATATAATTAAATATTATTACATATTTAATATTTTAATAGTGTTCAATTTCTTATTAATTATTTTAATTATTTATATTTTTATCTTAACTTTTTTATTGTTTCATATTTAATATTTTACTATTTTAATTTAATATTTTAATTAATATTTTATTATTTTATTATACTTATTCATTTTTTATATTTTATTAGAATTAATATTTTATTAATATAACAGTATTATACTTTAATATAAAATTACTATATTTTAATTATTTATTTTTAATATAAAAAATTACTTATTAATATCATAATATAATTTTATTATTATATTTATATTTATTATGTTAATATTGTAATAATAATTCAGTATAATAATACTATAATGATAATTTATTATTAAATTAATAATATATTTACTTTATTAATTTAATATTTCTATAATATTACAATAATATTATAATAAAATTTATATTATATAATTTTCAAGTATTTTTAATATTATAATATTATAACTATATTTTATTATTGTTGTAACATTTTTTTAAATTTATTAGTATTCTTAAAATTTTATTAATGGTCTTTAGATTTTCTTAAAATTTTATATTATATTTAGTTAATATTTAGTAATATTTTACTATTTATACTAATATTTTATTAATATTATGCTATAAATAAAATATTAAGATTATTAATTTTTATCTCAAATTTATTAATACAATTTAATTTGCAATAGTAGATTTAATTTAATAGTATTATAATATTTAAATCACTGCTATAGTAATTTTGTGGTCAACTTTTCCACTTACACTTTTACATTACCAACCAAACACCGTAAAACACAATATACTTTACCATTTACACTTTCACTTTATCAACCAAACACCGTAAAACACAATATACTTTTCCATTTACGCTTCACTTTATCAACCAAACACCGTAAAACACAAATATTTTATCTGCTACAGTTCACTTTTTCCATTCTCATTTTACGACTTACGACTTGCGACGTTTTGCAACGAAACAAACAGGCCCTAGTGATAAATTTTTTACAATTGTAAGTGAGTTAATATAAGTTAGTTTTATAGTTTTTGATTGATAATATAAAATGTAAGTGAAAAAGTGTATTGTGTCTTACAGTGTTTGGTTGTCATAATGTGTTAGTCGTAAGTGGAAAAGTTGATCACAAAATTAATTGTTTGGTGATTTAAAAATATTAAAAAAATACCAATAAATACTAAAAGTAGTAAATATTAAAACATTAAATATTAAATAATTAAAATTAATTAATTAACTAAAAAATATATATGTTAAATATTAAAATATTAAAAATAGTAAATATTAAAAATTAAATATTTAAATATTAAATAATTAAAAATTTATTCTAAAATCAAAACTTAATAAATTTATATTAATATATCTATAATTTAAAAATAAAAAAAAGTAAGAATTAAAATTAAGTGGAATAAATATAATTTAGTAATAAAAATTAATCTAGCAATAAAAAAGATTTTTAATATTAAAAATATTAAATTTTTAATAACAACTTTAATATAATAATATATTTAATATAATAATTAAAAATTCTCATAATTTAAAATATTAATATAATAATAAAAAATACTAATCGAATTACAATTATCTGTCAATATTACAAATCTGCATGACTACAAAAGTAACTGTTTATACCGCAAGTGGGTTGCAAGTGAGATTTGCATGAGTACAAAATTAACTATTTGTGTTGCAAGTGAATCATAAGTGGTATGCAAGTGCATTTTATGACTAACAACTAAACAAATGGCGCAAGTCGCAATTACCACTTGCGACTTATGAATTTTTACGGTGAAACAAACATGCCCATAATTGAACATGGAATGTAAGCACAAAATAAAAACATCATAAGATAAATTTATACTTAATGAGACTCCAATGTGGCTAGCTCATTGAAATAAAACTTAATTTCTCTATAGTTGCAGTCGTATTAAATGTTCGTAAACATTCCATATATAACATAATATAAATTTTATGTTATTTGCAATATCACAATATTCGAGTATATTCAATCCTAATTAATAAGAATATATATAAAAAATAGGCTAAATTCATAGTCTCCTAATATTTCATGAATCATCAGTAACACCTCCAAAACTTTGTTGTTGTTATTACATTAACTCCCTCCGTTAATAATAACATCATTAGGTATAATTTAGACTAAATTACCCTATGCTATTTTAAACATAACTCATAAGTTAAGTGTTTCTCCTAAACTTGCTTAGAAATACTTTAAACCAAAATGGATTTATACTAATTTTTTATCTCTTAACCCATCTTCTTCTCCTTCTATTATCGCTTAACTTTAAGTCATAATCTAAAGACTGGGACTTCATTTGCGTAATGATGAGTTAACATTTGATTTGGAGATGACAATCAAAGAAGGAGGGTAAAATTAGGGTTTCCTATAGAAATGATGATTTAGGTTTTAATTTGGACAGGAGAATAGAAAGATAGAGAGAAAGATATATAGAGCTTGATTTGGGTATATGATATGTTAGAGTTGATATGACATAAAAGCGGAAATAAAAAGAAATTTATGGCTTGATTTAGACAAGATAGGTTAGGTATGATATGAGTACTAGAACATAAAAAAGGGAAACAAAAAAAGACTAGTTCTAAATTTGATATTATGAGTTAGTGTTTGATTTGAGAATATGACAATAGAAAAGAGGGAAAACACTAAAAGTTGATTGGGTGTGGTGGCTTCTTGGTTAGGTTAATGATTAAAAATGAAGAATATGAGGAGAAGCGAGTGAAGAAGATGAAATAGCAGGTATAAACCCATTTTTAGTTGTATATTCATCTAGATTAATCGATTTCCAAAAAAGAAAAACTCAGGTTAAGAACATAAACATCATCGTACATCTTCAACAAATAACATTACTCCACTTTAACAGTTTTAAGGGTTTTGGGAGACTTATTGACGATTCATGAAATATTCGGAGGTTATTTGACTTTACGTAAGAGTTTAAGGGAATAATATTAATTGGACAATTTTACTGGACTACAATTGGACTCAAAGGAACAATACATTGCACATGAGTTTCTTTTAGGTAGGGCCACATTAAAGGTTTACTGAAATTTGGCCTTAAAATATAGTAACACATCCTAATGGAAAGTGACTATCCAACTGTCAGTTCAATTTAAGGGTAGTTCAATCAACACGGCGACACTCCAATATTAATGCCTAATGTAAATGACAAATTGCATAAAAAACAAGTTATATGCAATAATAATAGAAATATATATACCTTGTGGCTTCGCTCCTCATTGCATACCAATTAGCACAGGACCCAGATATCTCAAGTCCCATCAGAGAGGAGGTTCCCCTCCAGAGCCGGGTAATATCTCAAGTCCCATCAGAGAAGAGTCCCAAACAAACCCGACACTTCTACTACTAAGGACCCCAAGGGTAAGTCTGCAATAGGCGAGACATCCCAGCAGGGTGCTAGAGGCACTGAGGATTATAAATGCCATGATTTTAGTCATTTTGTTGCAAGTGTCCCACTAAGAATCTTCTTGTAGAGGGAGCATTAGATGAGGACGATCATAGGTATGTTGAGGATGTTTATGTCCCTGAGGATGTGACTAGCGATGCTGAGGAAGCAATAGAAGAATTCAGCGTCTAGCTAAATGTTGTTAGGGTCTTCTTGCCATACATAGAGATGATGGTTGGCATAGGTCTAGTGTGTTTCATACCTATATCATATATAATGCTAAGAGTTATAAAGTAATGACTGATGGAGGTAAATGTGTGAACATAATCACCAAGTCAGTGTTAAGAATGGATTTGAAGTTGAACCTCATCCATAACCATACAATGTCATCTAGGATGACAAGTCTTCTCAACATATTACCTAAAGTTCTTTAGTGCCTATCCAATTTTTAAGCTATTAGGGCCGCATTTGCTGTGATGTGTTATTCATGGATGCCGCCCTCATTTTGTTAGGTAGGCTTTGGTTGTACGACTTAGATGTGAACAGTTCTGACAAGTCCAACACTTACACATTCATTAGTAATGAGAAAATGATAGTGTTGACACCTGCCAAACTCAGACACTTTTCTGACAGTCAAAAGACTGGATGGTCACCACTCAGGCTAGTAAGAAATCACTCCACTTGACGAACAAGAATCAATTTCTTAAGAAGAGTCATGAGGAAGGGCTTATATATGTGATTGTTATCACTGGTGAGTCTCCTAGTGAACTCATAGAGTTTCCTCCTAAGGTGCTTCAGATTCTCATAAATTAAGTGACATTATGCGAGTTGAGATTCCTTCCCTTACATCCACATGTCATTATTTTGTGATCAGATCCTTGTTAACCAACTCGTCTCATTATATGATAAACCTTACAGAGCACAATAAGTTGAGATGACAGGTAGATAAATTATTAAGGAAAGGCTACATTAGAGAGAGTTGAGTCTTATGTGTCGTTCCTACGCTACTCATGCCTAAGAAAGATAGTAGCTGTAACGCCCCGCTCCTAAAGATACGGAGACGTTATGGCGACGTACATACGCGAGGTGAAAACACGCTCACGCGTACGTTAAGCCTCAGTACAGTACATTACCTCCATATAGACATGGGTCCAGCAGGAAATAAGTACAAGAATACCTACAGAAAGAGGTCAGTGATCATAACATATATGAAAAATGAGGACAAATAAGATAACAGAAATAAATCAACAAGATACCTATGAAGGGGTTCGACAAGGAATCTCCTATGTGACTCCAAGGCACTCCCGGATACTACGGTACGCGGATCCCAATCTGGGCACGCAAACTCAGGGTTGTCAGAAAGCGACCTAGTGAGTGGTAAAATGAAGGAGGCAGTAATATATACAATAATAATACAAATGTTATAATAGTGATACCATATCATAAGCATATAATATGCAGTAGAAATATAACCATGTAAGTAGTAGAACTATAGAAACATGTCCTCTTTTAATACTATCACTACCTAACCGGTTATTATCAGGTCATGTGTCTAATCGCATTCAGTTTATATACTATATCATGTCTTCTAGTGGTAACGTGATATAAGTGAACATGCAGATGGGCATATGCAACCATTCTATAGCCAGGTGAGCATACGAGAATAATGTCCAGAGGATATACAGGAACTAAAGGCATGCAATGCATGGTCTACGTGTACATGAAGAGTGTGTCACCACATGAAGTGTAACGAGCAGCAGGTAATGTAGCAAACAATACAAGTAACATGATGGCAGATAAATGATCAGGAACAGTAACAAGTACAACTTATTTATACAATAGTAGCCATCAGTACACCTGATATTTTAATCAATCTCTTCCAGTGTCCCATACCACTGGCAGTTCATACTGGAGCCGCACTCCAGTCGAACCCTATCCGGACATGGCCTACGGGTACCATAATCCAAACGAGAGAGTGACCAAATAACAAGTGTTCCTGATGTCACTATGTTAGGTTATCATGTACTGGGTCCGAATAGTCAGTGCACTGAGGATGCCTCCATCATGCCGACACCCCGCGATGTTGGATTCTAGAGGTGGCCCCCACGGATTCAAGAGGTGGCCCCCACCATGTCTGTGGTGTGGCACTTTGTTCCGTGTGGCACTTAGTTCCACACACCATGTGCCGGACGCCAGCATGACCGTGCATATAACGGAAATACCATGTATAACAAGAATACTGAGTCTGGTCAGTAACAATATCAATAACAAGAACACTGGAGACATCCTCGTCACCCAACACCAGACGGAGGTGAGGATTCTAGAGGTGGCCCCCACGGATTCAAGAGGTGGCCCCCACCACGGATAGGTGTGATGTGGCACTTTGCTCCGTGTGGCACTTAGTTCCACACATGTTCCGCCGGACGCTGGCGTGACTGTGCTATAACTGGTGTACCAGAAGACAAGTATGAGCTACACAGTATATCAAGTACTAGAACAGTGCTGATAACGGGAAAACAGGAAACAATAGATGTGGGATGCCACACATCTCATATTAACAGTTCATGTATCCAGTAACGGAATAACAATATCAATAACGGGAAACAATCATAGAACATGAATACAGTAACATGGAACAATAATAATGTAGCATGAACGGGGATCCATATGACACAAATAGAGAAACCCTACATGCATGTGTAACAGTAATGATGATAACAATAATATGACATGCGGTAATCCGTGCATTGGTATGCGGTAGTCAGTGCATTGGGACATCCGTGTACTAGTGAAACTGTGGAGCAATAATCCATGTAATGTCTCTGTGAGAGTACATGTCATAACAGGAATCCGTGTATCAATAACAGTACTTAGTGTATCCTATCATACCATGTCCCGTGACCTGACAGTATCCGTGTAATGATGATACCTAGTGTATGCAATACCGGTGCCCCGCCTTCATATCCAGTGACAGTGTAGTGTCATCGAATATCGTGGATCAATATTCATGTGATGCTAGTTATCTATCGTGAGACAAGACATGAAATAAGAGTGTCCAAGTCTATGGTGAAATAGTGGCCCGAGTGTCGGTGGCTGTGCAGGTATGATGACTGTGTCCGAGTTATCCATGTCCGTGTGTCTTGTTATTACAATTGCCTCCCTATATTTATATTACATCAGGAAATACCTAGCAATCTTTTAGGGTAGTTTTATTACAATGTCTGTCCAATCATTACCAGTTAATAATTACTTGTTACCGTATTTTATCCATAAGCAATATCTATCAATCACTTGTACTAAACATGAGAAAATATAATTTATAAAAAAAAAGAAACACTCACAAACTAGCTATACTGTAGCTCTCGTTCCCACGATCGCAACGGATCCAGAATTGCCCGAATCGGAGTCCGGATGCTCCAGATACCGCCCGAATACTAAAATAATACAAAAGGGTTAATTATGTAATATCTAAAAAGATTCAGGGGGCTATTTGCAAATTTACAGGGGCCTAAAAGTAATTAATAATTTTACAGGGGCTAAAATATAATTTTACCTTAACGGGTCGGGTTTGGGGCAAATGGGTCGGTTTAGAATTAAACCCGCACCCAAACACCGTTGGGGTTTTACCCAAAAAGAGCAAGGGCAGCAGCAGCCGTGGGCTACTGCTGCCGCCCGCGCGCGCCCGCCGCCGGCGCCGCTGTCCGCCGGCGCCGGCGCTGCTCCGGCGCCGAGGGCCGCCGGGCAGCCAGCAGAGAGGAGGAGAGAGAGAGGGTTGGGGGCTGGCGCCCCCCACCACAAGCGCCGTCGGCCTCCTGCGCCGCCGGCGGTCGGCCTCCGACGTGCCGCCGGCCACCTGGCTGGCCGGAGGTCCGCAGAGAGAGTGAGAGGGAGAGATGGAGAGAGAGAGAGAAAGAGAGAGAGTGTGGGCGAGTGAGAGAGAGAATAGAGAAGAGAGAGAGGGGTGTTTTAAAGAAGGGGGAAGGCGGTGGAGGAAACCGCTGGAAGAAGGTAGAAGAGAAGAGAAGAGAAGAGAAGAAAAGAAAAGATTAAAAAAATAATATTTTAATATTATTAATTGGCCCGATATTCGACTAGCTCCGAACGGTGCCCAAAAATTATAAAAAATAGAAAATATTATCCTGAGACGTAAGATGAAGACGGTTTGCAGAAACTCGATCCGATTTGCCAATTAAAATCCCGAGTGTCTCGCCGATACGGGCGACACCGATTGGCCGGATTTTCGATAAATTCAGAAAAATTCTCAAAAATACCCGAACGTAGCTCATGTGATCCTAAGACATGTGGTGAAAGCCGATTCTCAAAATTATACTCCGTTTGTGAAATAAAAATCAGAAGGCCGGTTATTGGTAGCGGTCGACACCAACTACGGAGATTTCCAAAATAATCCAGAAAATCCTGAAAAATCTCAAATATTAGAAAATGAGTTTTGAAACTGAAATCGCGCTCAAACAGACTACTACTGAGGTCAAATCAAATTTGTACGTCGTATCGCGTACTGATACGGTGATACGTACACGGGGATCAGGGTGTTACAGTAGCTGGAGGGTGTACGTGGATAAACATGCCATCAACAAAATCACAGTAAGTATAGGTTTCCAATTTCTAGACTTGGCGATCTTTTAAACATGATGGCCAGTTCTAGTATCTTCTCTCGAGGATTGATCTTTGTTACTGGGTGCCACCAGATTCGTATCCGTGAAGGTGACGAGTAGAAGACTACCTTTAAGATTAAGGACAATTTATATGCGTGGTTAGTTATTCCCTTTTGTTTGTCCAATGACCCTAGCGCATTCATGAGAGTCATTACTTAACTTTTGTGTCCTTATTAGGCAGGTTATGGTTGTCCACTTTGATGACATATTGATATCCAGTCAAACCCAAGAAGGGTACCTTCTTCGTTTGACTCAAATTTTAGAGACTCTCTTGTAAGGAGAAGCTATATGTCAATTTGAAGAAGTGTGCATTTATGTCTCCATCCATTCACTTCTTAGGGTTTGTTTTTTTCTAGTAAGGGGATAGAAGTAGATCCTGACAAAGTTAAGGCCATTAAGGAATGGCCTACTCCTAGTACTATCCACATAACTAGGAGTTTCCATAGCTTAGACACTTTTTATAGGAGGTTATTAGGGGATTTAGCACCGTTATGGCTCTAATAATGATTATCTTAAGAAAGGAGAGTTCAAATGGTCAAAAATTGTTGCTAGAATTTTTGAGGAAATCAAGGAGAAGTTGACTGCTACCCCACTCCTCCTCAATTTTCAAAAGTATTTGAGGTAGCATATGACGCTTCAGGCGTAGGTATCAGTGACATGTTAAGCTAAGAGAGCCATCCGGTCGCTTTCTTAGTGAGAAGTGTAAATCACCTAGAGGGGGGTTGAATAGGTGATGAGCTAATCTAATGGTCAATAATGCAGAATTAAAACTTATATGATGCAAATTAAAACTATTTAAACTAAACACTATGTATAACACAAAAGTGTAGCTGAATTCCCCGTGAAGGGCTCTGGACTAACTCCTCAAGATTCCTCTAAATAAGAGTTGAGGTGCCGCGTTGGCTCTCTTGTTGAATACAAGTGTTAGCAAACAATCCCCAAGCATATAACAATTAAGCTCACAATATATCATGCATATAAAGATAAAGACAATAGAAGCATGCAAGATATAAAGACAAAAGTAAGAGATAGAGAGTGAGCAATCGCAAACACGGAAGATTGTTTCGAGGTTCGAGCACACTTGCTCTACGTCCCCGTCTTCACACTAGAAGAATTTTCACTATAATCGATCCCACGGATCACTCGGTGCGCAACACCTACAAGGAGTTCCCACTAGAACTCTGGACTCTCTAGTCCCGTACACACCGCAAGCCCACTAGCTCGCCGAGGCCGCACCTCAAACACCGAGTTCTCACTAGAACCCGAAACAATGCGAACACACACGTCCGCCCTCAAAGAACAAAGATGAAGTCTTTGGTGATCACAACACTTTGATCACCTAAAAACAATCTCACAAGAACACTCCTATAGGAGAATATATCAATGGGTTGCTCAAGTGTTTGTGAGAAAAACAAGGATTGAAATGGTGGAGGAAAACTCAAAGAATTCACTTTTAAAACACTCTGGTAAACTCTCCTTTGATTGGAAATATTGGCTCTAATATAAGTGGAGAAAACCTCTTAAAAGAGTAGGAAAAACTATTGTAAAATCACTTAAAATCTTATTGAAAACGCCCCCAAATGCCCAATTTATAGAGCTAGAAAAACTAGC